>JANHFT010003043.1:135162-172036 GCA_032467955.1 Pseudoxenodon macrops | reverse complement strand
CAGCCAGGAGGGACACGGATCCAATAAACATGTGGTCACATTCAAACTCCCCAGTATCCTGTCCATGTCCTCGGGAGCCACAGTATCAAACTCCTCCCAAGTTATTGTGGACCACGCATCTACAAGATGGCTAAGACCCTATCAGCACTAGCAGATGTCAAGACCATAGAGTGGGAAATGCTGCAACACATACTGAAGGAACATTATGCACCCTCTGCATCACCATTAGCCTGCATGGATGAATTCTACCACAGGGACCAGACAATGGGTGAGGCCATAAATGACTTTGTTGCAAATTTGAGAGAGCTCACAGCTGAATGTGGATTTATAAATTTAGAGGAAATGATGCGAGATAGGCTCATTTTTGGGATGAGGGACCTAAGCCTACAAAAGCAATTGTTAGCTAAGAGGGACATCACATTTAAAGATGCCTTAGAAGAAGCTTGAGCAGCTGAGACATCCGATAAATCCTCAGTCACCATCAAGAAGTCAAGTAGCATCCATTCAGCAAGAGGAGTGGTGGCCGGATATGAAGAAAGTGCAGAAATGGATGATAGTTCTGAAGAAGATGAGGACATCCACCAGATAAAGTCCAACTGGAAGGCTGGACCGATGGAAGCAGGGAAGAAACCTTCGTGTTGTGCTGGGTGCAAGGGAAATCACCCCAGAGTGGCATGTAGATTTAAAAATGCCATATGCCAATGATGCGAGCACAAGGGACACATAGCTGAGGCTTCCCAAGCCAGCCAGAGAGTCAACCTATCACCACCAGAGACAACCTGCATCGCAAACTCAGCCACGTGGGTTACAGACGGGTTTCCAGAAGGTGCCATTTTCAAAATACAAGCTGAGAGAAGACTGACCAGCAGAAGCAAAGGAAATCCATCAAACAATAATGGGGCATTCTGATGCATATAAATCCAAAGAATTTCACATCACGGTGAAAATTGAAGGTACCTCATGTGACATGGAAGTGGATACAGGGTCATATATGTCCATTGTGTCCTGGACTATCATCAATGAAGCAATTCTGGGAATCACCAGACAGCAATTAAAGCTGCAAAATATACTTTTAAAAGACTACCAGGGAAACTGCATTCCAGTGCTAGGAAACGGGTTCTTCAAAATCAACGTCAAAAATTTTGACGGGCCACTACAGTTGACCATAATGGACAAGGATCTACCCAGCCTGCTCAGGGTAGAGTGGTTCGATACCCTAGGCTTGGGAATAACTGGCATCCACACCCTCCAACAGGATAGCATCGAGGACATGCTAACCAAATTCAATGATGTTTTTGATGGGAGTCTAGGCAAGTATAAGGAGACCCCTATGTCTTTCAACCTAAAACCTAAAGTTGCCCCTGTCAGACTGAAGCCACGGTGAGTCCCTTTTGTTCTCTGGCCCAAAATAGATGAGCAATTAGACAAATTAATTGCACAGGGTTTTTTGGAACCAATTGATCATGCAAGATGGGAGACACCTATTGTCACACCAATTAAGCCAGGTGGGTCAATTCTCAAACACACAGACTATAAATGCACAATAAGTGAAGCATTGCAACAGAGTGCATATCCCGTGCCAGTTTACAACCTCTGTTGCATTCCTTGGGCAAAGGCAAACTTTTTGCCAAACTCGATCTAGCCCAAAAATATCAGCAGTTGCCAGTGGATGATTCCACTGCAGAGATGCAAACTATAGTAATGCACAGAGGGGCATTTAAATGCAACAGATTACAATTTGGGGTAAGCATGGCACCAGGACTTTTCCAAAGTTTAATGGAGCACTTCCTTCAGGGCATTCAGGGGGTGGTGCCTTAGTTCGATGATATCCTTCTGGCAGCAGATAATAAAGAACAACTAAGTCACTGATTATGGATAGTCCTGAGCTGGTTTCAGGAAGCGGGGCTTAAAATAAAGAAAGAAAAATGACAGATAACAGTATCCCAGGTCAAATTTTGGGATTTCTAATAGACAAGTCAGCCATTTGGCCTACCAACAGCAAATTAAAAGCAATTAAGGAAGCCCCCACTCCAACCAATCAGACAGAACTTCAGGCATTCCTAGGACTTTTAAACATTTACAGTATTTTTCTGCTACAGAAAGCAACAATTGCTGAACCACTCCACTGATTACTGGATAAAAAGGCAGGTTGGACTTGGGGACATAAAGAAACATCTGCCTTCACAGCCATAAAATAACTTTTAACTTCAAATTGCATCCTTGTACAATACAATGATATCTGGCCCCTCATATTAACATGTGATGCCTCCCCTTTTGGCATCGGAGCTGTCCTCAGCCACCGGTTATTAAACGGTAATGAGGCACCAATTGCATTTTACTCTAAAACATTGGCAAAAGCCAAATGGAACTACAGCCAGCTGAATAAGGAAGTGCTGGCTGCAGTAGCAAGGGTTAAGAGGTTCCACCTATACAGAAGGGAATTCGAACTAATCACAGATCACAAACCAGTCCTCGGCATCCTTGCAGGGGACCGACCAACATCAAACATATTGTCACCCAGGATGATGAGATGGACTGTTTTCTTAGCTGCTTATAAATATTGCCTTGTTCATCAGCCAGGAAAGACCATTGACCTTGCAGGCACCCTCAGTCAGACCTCATGCAGAACCTTGCCCCAGTCACATGCATCCTTTTAATAGAAGAATTTGCAACTGGTCTCCTCACAGAAACTGAAATCACGAGACAAACAGCCAAAGACAGAACTTTGGTGTGAATTTTAAACTGGGTATGGAGGGGGTGGCAATGGGGAGCGAATTTAAACCATTTAAAACTTGGCAACTGGAATTGTCAGCAACGAAAGGGTGTTTGTTATGGGGGGATAGAGTTGTGATACCACAAGTATTAAGGGAATCTGTACTAGAAGCATTGCACATGGGTCATCCTGGCATTGTCAGAATGAAGGCATTGGCCAGGAGTTATGACTGATGGCCAGGAATGGATAAGGAGATAAAGGAATGGGTTGCCACATGTATGCCGTGCCAGGAATTCAAACTTGCACCACCCACTGCACCCACACATGAGTGGAAGTACCCCTAGAGTACCTTGGTCACAGATACACATAGATCTTGCAAGGCCGGTTCAGGGACAAACATTCCTCATAGTGGTAGATGCCTACTTCAAGTGGCTTGAAGTAGCCATCATGACCACTACCACAGCAGAAGTGGTTATTAAGGGGTTGAGGAAACTCTTTTCCACACATGGCCTACCAGATATTGTGGTATCAGACAACAGGCCCCAATTCACAGCAAATCAGTTCAAGATTTTCTTAGTGGAGCAAGGAATCCACCATGCTCTATCTATGTTGGGACATATGGCCACCAATGGTCAGGTGGAAAGGATGGTGAGATCCACAAAAGAAATGTTAGCACAAATGGGTCCCTGGGATTAACAAGCAAAAATCGATCAACTATTAGTACAAAACATCACCCCAAGTGCCACCACACATAGAAGTCCGGCAGAACTTTTAATGGGCCAGAAAATAAGATCACAACTGGACAGGCTTCACCTCTGCATACAATGCAGAGACACCCATTTGCTGGACTCCACCAGCAAATGCCAGTCATTTGTCATGGGCAATCTAGTCTATGCCCACAATTACATGGGTGGCACTACATGGGTGCCGGCCAAAATAGTCCAAATCACAGGTCCCCGATCTTACCAAGCAGAGTTAGAGGATGGTAAGATCTGAAGAATTCACATTGACCAACTCTGGGGACGATTAACCCAAGATTACTGGAAACAAGCAGAAACAGAACCAGCCCTAACAACTAGAGACACTGAAAACCAATATAACCATATACCAACACTATACTCAAGCCTGGAGGCTACACACAACCACTTATCTGAAGAACCAGGGGTCCAGCAAAGGGCCTCTGAGGAAGTCTGGCTGACAGAGCCAGTCTGATCTTGAGAGAACTTTGAGGCACTTCCACAGGCTGAAGCGGGAGCAGCAAAAGACCTGCCTGCTCAGACTGCGGCTGCCGAGTCAAATGAGCTGTGCAGGTCATTGCACCCACAGAAGACCCACCTACTTACGTGACTATGTCCCATAAACACAAATGATTGGATAATACCTGTCCAGGAGGGGAGGGGTGTTGAATATTCAATTAGGAGTGAAGCCTGACATAAGACTTCACTCATTGGTTCATTTTCCCAGGAAAATGAACAAGTGCCAGTGGCTGAATTACAGAACAGCTCCCAAAGGGAGCTGCCACAGCGCACCTTTTACACTTGTTTTACCAGAGCTGAAATAAAGAGCTGTTTTACCTTCCTGCTTGTCCTGCCTCTTCAATCCTACCCATATCCAACACCAACCACTAGTCTTCTCTTCAATTTCAGAACATATGGACAAACTTAACCATAGTTTCAATTGGGAAACTGTGACCATCCTAGACCAAGCCAAATCCAAAAACACTAGTGCTCTGTCGGGAGAGTGAGGGTGCTAATGACTGAGGCAATGAACACAACCTTTAATTAACGCTAACAGGCTGGAGGCAACTCAGAACAGTAACAACAATGCTTGTCTGACAGCTCCCTTTTATAGCGAGCTGTCAGACGCCTCGGCTAATGGCGGGGCTTTGATTCTCCCATCAAGGAGAACGTGCTCAACCAATGAGGGGAGGTGGCTATGTCACCTCGGCTAGCATTAGGGAACGCTACAACTAGGAACTTTCTAGAAGCCTGGCACTGTGACAAATTAGCCATCAATAGACACACAGACATAAATAATATCTATATATTATGCAAAAGAGACAATCAATAAACTAGAAAAGCAAAAAAAGACCAAAATACTTCCCCACCAGCAATCAGTAACCAGATGAGCATAGATTCTCCAAGATTAACATCAGATCAACAATCAATACCCCAATCAAAGAACTGCTAAATAAGCCAACAGCAAACAGCCCAACCAAAGAACCTCTAAGATTACCCCCAACAACACTGACAGGACAAGCCACTAGAATATAAACTGAGAGCAACCCTACTTCTTGGGTAATACAACATTTGCAAGAAAACAACCAAGCTCAGAGTGTACCAAGGACCCCTCATTTCAACCCCAAGCTACAAATATTCATCTTTATTAGTGCAATATTAATCTTTTGTTTATTTAGATTGCCAACTGCTATTTTTCCCCCTTTCATAAAATGTAAAATTGTATTTTAAAGCACTGAATATTTGAATTTTAAAATTTAAATTTAAAAGGGTGGTTTGTGTTATGTTCTAAAGACACCACATAGTGTGCTGACGAAGCACTCGCTCTGATTGGCTGTCAGAGAAGCTATTTGCAAGGCGGGAGATCGCAGCTGCTCTATTGGTTAGGCTGGCTGGCTATAAAAGAACTGTTTTAAAAGAGTTCTTTTATAGTCTCATAGTTTGCAATTAATGTTTTTTTTCTTTTTAAAGTATGTCTCATAGAAATGGTTCCTTTCCAAGAAGGAAAGAAAGACTAAATCATCTAACTGAATGCTTCCATGCTGTATTGTCTGGAGATGGTGCTAATTCCAATATTATAAATCTTTTAATCTCCAATAAGGAGATTAACCTCCTTCACATACTGGGGCTAAGGGGTGGACACCAAATGAGGTCGCTCTGGAAGATATATAGTTCATCAGGAACCACCAGGTGAATAATCAAAAGCAAAAAGGCCAGAATTTAAAAACCCAGAGGATTTTCTTCCATCCTACAGCTTCAACCACCACACAGACCAATATAATCCTCTTCACTTTAGCAAAAATGGTAATTTTGGCAGATTCCAACAGAACAATAATAATTAAATATCACTATAAAAAATGTAAGAAGAATTTGTCTGGAACAGACATGTATCTATGCTTTATTTGTGCAGAGTTTTGTTTTCACAGTGATCACTAGATAATAATTGACAAGTTATTAGTGCAGTATTACCCTCCATCTTGTGTTCTACAGCAACTGGCATTGACAGGAATGGCAAATTCCGTAATGAAGGTAATATGCTACCATTATAACCATAAATAGCTTTATTCTCTATGGATTTATGAAATCTTTCTTTAAACCCACCCAATATTTGATCGCCCATATCAATATTTGTGTGTGTGTGTGCGTGCGTGCGCGTTAGGGCTGAGTTCCCACTGGTGTGCAATAGAAGACTATGCCAGATGTCCAGATTTCCTCACCTGATCTACGTTTTGTACATCTTAAAACAGTAGCAGATGAGCAACTCACCCCACCTACCTTGCCTTAACTGATTTTAATGTGATAGTCAAAGAGACTAAGTAACAGAATTACAACCTGCCGATGCGGATGCCAAGACTACAAAACCGAGCCTTGCCAGCTCTGCTCAGTTAACTCTTGTAAAGTGCTACCATTCAAGGGAGGCTCAAAGTTACGAATAAATTTGGAGGCTAACACGAATGCCAGACTAGAAGTATCTCCTTGTATCCTGGCAATGCCACTGCTCATGCAGCAACAGTCTCCAAATTCAGTGAGGGCGGCAACCACCAGTTTCTCCGCATGTAGAGGGTAAGAATACCAAGACTTGGTTCAACAAATTCGCCTACAAATGGAAGAATCATCAAGCTGCCCTCAGCAGCTCCCTCAAAGGTTCTGGAAGCAATGTTTGCTAGGAGTTGTAGTTGGAGCTTGCCGAGGCAGGCTAGAGGAGCGAAGGATGAGAAAAGTCTTCTTACCTCTCTTTCAGGTAATTAAAAAGTTCTGTTTAAATGAAGCAGATTATAGTGCTGCCTTTATCACTCTCCTTATCAAAGTTGCAGTATTTATAATAACATGTTGGAATTAACATATCTTTTGTTCTGTACCATTAAGTGGCTGCGTAAAACAAGTTTAAAAGGGTTTCCAAATTACAGTCTTTTACTGTATGAAGTTTCACAGCGCGATCCTCTGAAGCTAGGCAAAAGTATATTCCTTTTCATTCAGTGAGATTTTATTTTGTATGTATTGCACCGTTCTGTTCAATTTTGCTAACGCTATCAAGATAGCAGAATGAATTACATAAAACATGGCTTGATATGTTTATATGTTTTATCAACAAAAAATAAAATGCAAAACAGAAAAACAGACATCTAACAGTAACAACAAAATGTGTGTAAAGAAGAAAAAAGACACAAACATCAAATAAGTCTAATATTGAACATACAAAAAAACTCCACCCCAGTTGGTTGCCGAAAAGAAAATTTTAAAATCCTGATAAATTATCCTCCCCTTACAAAATGTGTCTGCAAATAGTTCTAACTTTCTCATTCTTATTTAGCAAGAAAAATATATAAACAAATATTTCAGATGAGATCTCCAATAATCAAATTGGCCTAACGGCTTCCAGTCTCTTATAAAGCTGTCTAGTGACTACCGTAGTTTGTGGACATTCTGGGAGTTGAAGACCACAAGTCGTAAAGTTGCCAAGGTTGGAGCCCCCTGTCCTAGATCTTTCCCCAGTCCAGTCCAATGCTTCTAGTCAAAGCAGTTTTGCCATCTCTGCTAATTCAGTCAACTTTAAAATCCATTCAATTGGCATCTCTTTTCCTTTCCAGTGCTTAATGAATACTGTTCTCACAGCCGTTAACATATAAAGAAATAGTCCCAAATTGTTTTTTTATTGATCCATAATACCTAAAAGAAAAGCTTAAGGTTTCATTAATTTTTGTATCTCAAATATTTTCTACATTATCAGATTTATCCAGAAAGTTTTCACATACTTGCAAGACCACCACATACGATAAAATATACCTGAATTTTGATTAGATTTCCACCATTTGTTAGAAGTTCCCCTATACATTTTTGCTAATCTAGCTGGAGTCAAATACCCAATGATATATCATTTTATTTTCTTTCAAACTATAATTCAAAGTAACTTTTAATCCATTATATTCTCCGGTTTATCTAGTATTATATCCCTACATTTTACCATACAATTTTTGACATATTTGTCTTCCAGATTCTTCTTGAGTAACATTTTATATACTTTTGCAACAAAGTGGCTATCTCCAAAACATAAATTCATATCCAATTCATATTTAACGCCTGCGAAAACAAAACTTAAAAAAACATGTTTGAATCTTTCAAAAATTCTATAATTAAACCAATCACAAATAAATCACTTGCTAATTGTTTTCTTGTCTTTATCTTTGGTCCCTCTTTTTGAAATATCAGTTCATCCCAATATGTCATTCATTTACATCACAACATCTCTGTCCTATGTAGTGCTTCATGAGGTGATAACCAAAATGGCACTCTTTCAGCCAGTCTTCTTTTATTTCCACCATATGTGCCCAATAGATTGCCTAATAACATGATTCTTAAAACCAGAGTTAACTCTTACTTTGTCATGCCACAAATAAGCATGCCACCCAAATCTCAAATCAGACTCTTTGAGGTCTAACAATCTTGAGTTTTTTAGTTATCCAATCTTTTAACCATACCAAACAACAAATCTCATAGTATAATTTAACATCTGGCAAACCCAGATCTCTTCTCTCTTTAGAATATTATAAGAGCTTGTATTTAATTCATGTTTATTTTGCCAAATGAATTTAGATATATTTTTCTGCCAAGAAGAAACTTTAATCAATATCAGTATAGTCTGTAATAAAAATAGCCGCCTAGGTAGTACATTAATTACTGAAATTCTTCCCATCAATGACAATTCTACTTTTTGCCATCTGTTTTAAATTCAACTTTATCTCTTTCCATATTTTAACTTAGTTCTTTTTATATAACTTTCATCTATAAGAATCACCCCCAAATACTTTACCTTTTTCACAACTTTAAAGTCAGTTTTAAGTTCCAATTTCTTCCAATATTAATGGAAGAACACTATTAAGAGCCGAGGTGGCGCAGTGGTTAGAGTGCAGTACTGCAGGCTACTTCAGCTGTCTGCTGAATGCAGTTCGGCAATTCAAACCTCACTCGCTCAAGGTTGACTCAGCCTTCCATCCTTCCAAGGTAGGTAAAATGAGGACCCAGATTGTTTGGGGCAATATGCTGCCTCTGTAAACCACTTAGAGAGGGGCTGTAAAAGCACTATGAAGCGGTATATAAGTCTATTGCTATTGCTATTAAGTTAGTACTGCAGTGATTCATTTACCAACTGGCAAGAAAGATTGTAACATGGGGCAAAACTCACTTATCAACTATCTAGCTTTAGCAACAGAAATTTTGGGCTCAACTGTGGTTGTAAATCGAGAACTCCCTGTATATTTGTAGCAGTTGTACCGTATGTATACTGCTGAACTCACTTGATGAAAAATGATGTCAAATTACAAGCATCTTTCTTAATAAATCCATGCTTTCAGCAAACCATCTTTTTATTTTATTTTGCAACCTAAAGATTCAGTGTACCTGGTGATAAAGATTTAAATTAAGTCAAAGGAAAGTCCTTACTTTTGTTAATCTCAGGCTTCAATCCTGCCCATTCATTCTTCTGCCTGCATTTTCTGGTAGAACGTAGTTCTTTATTTATTGTTCTACTAAGATTATTAGAACTGAAATACTATTTTATTAAACACTCAGCAGGTTTCACAGATTAATATTAAGGCAAAAGCCTCCCAATTATGGGAGTTTAAGTCTTGACATTTTTGGCATGTAATATCCATTATGATGCAACTACAATTGGCAATTGTTTACCTGGATAGCATGATTCCAGATTATTGTCTGTCTTCATATTTATATCTTCATATTTAGATATATTATTTACATCATTTACATACATGAAGAAAGAACCTGGTCTGAACATTACAGATTTGGCACAAAAGGTTGATAAGTATAAGAAATTCAGAGATAATGGAACTGATTAGTGATGGACTGGATTTTTTTAGGCAAGATCAATCCTATGTTTTCAGATTTCTTTTGAACAATGCAGAGACACCTACAACAAAGATTTATGGCTCTAGGAAATGAGGTGCAATTGTTGGGGAAGTTCGTAACTAAAATTCTAAGGAATGTTTTCATTATTAAAAATCAAATGAGAATATTTGATCCTGGACCGATTAGAAATAACAATTGGGGTGCTTTGTAGTAGATAAGAAACCTATAGACTTTCTACAAGCTAAATTACAACAACAGATTGTTAACAAAGGGCTTTGAATTTTAACTTTGTTGTTGATTAAACTGTTAACTATTATAAGAACTAGATGTACTATATAACAGGTCAATTGGTTACAAATAGATGTAGAAGTTTATAAATCTTAGACCTGTGAAAGTGGAGAAGGCTATTATTGGTGCAATATTTAGTTTAGTTTTGTTCTTGTAAAATTTCCAATTTTCCCCTTTTGTCTTTTAATTTTCTGTATTAAAAAAACAAAAACAAAACAAAGGAAAAGTAGACAACCGTATAGATGACATAACGAACGCTCTGAAAGAGTTGCAATTACGGTAGGGACAGATACATTAACATTGTGGACTTAAAATATGTTCAACAGAAGTATCAGTTATGTCACTGCTCTCAATGAAGAAAACGCTAACAATTCCCTAACTACTTCACGAAATACAGCACATACAAACTTCGCCAACATTATCTTATTCCATGCTAATTTTATTTTTAAACTATGCATAAACAAGCCATAGCTTTGCGTGATGTGTGAAACTTATTTTTTTTTTTAATATACTGAGGTAACGAAGTGAAGATTCGAAACAAAATCCAGACATTTAACCGAAACCCGAGTTGACACCCAGTCTGTTTATATTGTACCGTATACTTATATGAAATGACTCGTTGAAAAACAACTTTTTATACGGCCTAAGATTACTACTAACACCTAAAAAAAAAAAAACCAGTCTCGCGGGCGGCTCAACACCTACCCTTCGAATTAAAAAAAAAGGAGCTGATCACTAAAACTACTATTCCCGTCATGCTCTCGGATTGCGTCGCATTTCTTTCTACTTTTTCCTTCCCCCGCACCAAGACGCTCTGGCGGCTTGTGCGCATGCGTCTTGTAAGCAGCGTCCGGGGCAGGCGAGCAGTCTCACCCTAATGTAAGATGGTGGCCGGTCTGGCAGCGGAGCGCGCAGAGCCTAGAGATTACCCGTCTCTGAAATAAAGGTCGTCGGTGGAGACCTCTATCCCAGCTATCAGCAAAAAAGAACCAGGGCCCGAGAGAGTATTGCCGCCCCCGCCACCAGACAGCCCGGTTGCTGTGGAACAGGGACGACGAGGTGGGTATGTGAGCGAGCAGTAGGGGCTGGGGGAGCCCGAGTTGTGAGAGCGTGGAGGCGGCTTCTCCGGGAGCCTGAAGGCCTCAACTTTTCTCGGTCTTCTGTCTGCCATGGCTCCTTGGTCTCTCTGGGGCTGAGAGGCAGGAGGAAGGCGAAGGAAGCCGGCGAGCCTATGCCAGCGGCGAGGGCCGACAGTCTTTCCCCGGCAGCGGAAGGGGGCTTCTGGGGCTTCATTGCTTGAGCCGGAGACCTCCTGGTCAGAGAGGAGATCCGACTGGCCCTGGGAACCCAGGCTCAGGCTTTTTTGGGGAGGGGGCCAGGAATAAATGGAGGCGGAGAGACCTGTGCAGTACTTGTGTGCTTTATATCTTCTTCGGGATTTCCAGCTTTAGTAGGTGAGAGGTGGCCGGACCTGCTGCTGTAAGCGATTGATGCTTTGGTGGGTTTCAGATGAGGTGGGGTGCAATCAAAACAAAACAAAACAAAAACAAGCACAATCTACTTTTCCATATGTTGAAAAGAAATGGGGAAGAATTCCAGTCTCCACAGTAGCAGCACGTGTGTTTGGTTGTGGGTGTCAGTTAACTGTATGGGTGTTTCCTCTTTTACACTATTTTTATATACCATTTGAGTTTCCCTGGATGGAAAACTCATATTTTCTTCATAGGTTTTTTGTGTTCCCCAGAAGCCAGTTCCTTTTATTTTATGTCTCTTGGTATTCTTAAGTGAAGCAGTTAGAGAAGAGATTTCACACTTCAGAGTTTTGGATTGCCTTGTCTCCTTTTAAAGGGATGCTGTGGACCAGCCATCTATTATGTTCTCTAATGTTGCCATGTAACAAATCTCTGAGAGTTTCTCCTGACAATGTAAGGGTAAGATAAGCAGGTTTGTCAGTAAAGAAGTCAGTTATAATGGCATATATTTTATCTATGATGTGTACTGTAATAGAAGAATGAGAGGTGGAATTTTCAAAAGCTAGCTTGCTAATGTCACACCTATTACAGTTTGATGGTTTTGAAGATTTATTATTTCAAGTAAATGGGCTTTTCATAAAGTTGTTATCCATATTCTGTAATGCTGTGTATTTCTTTTATAATTATTTAAATAATTTATGATACAGTGCAAAGTATATGAACAAAAAGTATTTCCTTTTATAATAATCCTGGAATTATAAATATATATATAAAAGATGTAAGCTTTTTAACATGTCCTATGGATTACTACTTGGTGTTTTCACACAGTCAGTTTTTTTTTAATTCCAAGAAAACTTATAATTAAGTGTCCTAGTCACAGTATCAATTATACGTTTTGAACTAAACTCATGAAAATTCTTAGTAGATATGTACAAGAATACACTGTCAGAAACTGACTTGCTAATCAAATATGTATTGATTTAATAATATGAAAAAGTTAGTATCTAATACCCAAATTCAAATAACTAAAGCAACTCAGAGCCTTTATAATCTGTTAAAAAAGAAAATGTCACATAATTCCTAATTTTATTTATATGCCACAGAACCAACTTTAAAATGCCCAATGATTTAATTAAAAAACTACTTTAATGCATGTTTTAACTATATGTGTGTATGATTTTATATAGATATTTTTACTTTTTTACTTGAAGAAATAAAGTATAATAAACACATATCAGATCAAGTATTTTTTCAGTTTTTCATTTAAAAGTTGTTTTCTAGCAGAAAAAAGCAAGGTAATCTTGTGCAAATGTTTTTGTGAATTTTTAAAATATAAATGACAGAAGAAAAAGTGCCTGCACCTTAAACTGGTACAGATTATAGAGATAGCTGGTTGGTTGGAGATCTGCATAATCAACTTGGATTTGAAGAAGAATTAGAACACGCTATAAGGTTTTATTGTCTGATAGAGTTACTTGATGTTGAAAGGCAAGTAAAATTCCTCTATAACATGAGTTAATTTAATGATTAGTGGTATAGAAAAAATCACTATAATTTTTACTATAAAGTTTATGCTTAAATTAATTGGTTTATTAGTGCTCTAGAAGATTTAGAAATATCTAAAATCAAATCTTCATAATTTTAGAATATGGTTTCTGATATTTTTTATAATTTATAAATCTTAGAATTGAGTACTATCTTTTGTAGGTGCTAGTATTAATTTAGAATAGAATAAATAGGCATACAATCATCTTAACCAGAACTCAGTAGAGGAAAAAACTATGATTGTTACTATAAAATTAGTTTCCCTAAAATCTTTAATATATATAGATTGTTGCTGCTGACTTCTTGTGTTGCTGCTAATGTTTGATTTTCCTAAAATATTTAATAAGTATAGATTGATGTGTATTGAGACTTTTCTTTTTTACTTGTAAAAATTCTATTAGAATTTTAAGATTTGTTTCATATCATTTATAGTATAACAGAAAAACAGAATTGGAAGGTATCTTGGAGGTCTTCTAGTTCAACCCCCTGATCAAGCAGGAGACCCTATACTATTTCAGACAGATGGCTGTCCAATTTCTTCTTAAAACGTTTTAGTGATGGAGCACCCACAACTTCTGAAAACAAGCCATTCCACTGGTAAATTGTTTACACTTTCAGGAAATTCCTCCTTATTTGTAGGTTGCTTCGCTCCTTGATCATTGTTTTTTGTCTTTCTTTCTGGTGCTTTAGAAAATAGGTTGAGCTCCTCTTCTTTGTGGCAGTTTCTCAAATATCGGAACACTGCTATCATGTCACCCTAGTCCTTCTTTTCACGAGAAGAGGCTTGACAATTCCTGCAACTGTTGTTATATTTTAGCCTCCAGTGCCCTAATCATCATTGTTGCTCTTTTCTGCACTCTTTATAGAGTTTCTACATCTTTTTTATAATATGGTGACCAAAATTGGATGCAGTATTCTAAGTGTGGTCTTACTAAGGCTTTATAAAGCATTACTAATACTTCATGTGATCTTGATTCTATCCCTCTGTTATGCAATCTAGGATGGCATTGACTTTTTTAGCTGCTGCTGCTGCATGCTGCTGGATCATATTTAAGTGATTAAGTGATTTTAAGGATTCCAAGATCCTCCTCACAGTTACTGCTATTGAGTCAGGTTTCACCTAATCTGTACCTGTACATTTGATTTTCCTTGCCTAAATGCAGAACTTATTTTTCTTATTGAATTTCATTTTGTTAGCTATGGCCTTGTGTTCAAGTATGGCAAGATTCTTCTGTATCTTGAGCCTATCTTCTGGAGCATTGACTGTTTTTCCAGCTTGGTGTCATCTGCAATTTTGATTAGTTTCCCTTCTATCCCCTTGTCTAAATCTTTTATGAAGATATTGAAGAGTACTGGGCCTAAGACAAAGTCTTGAAGTACTCCACTGCATACTGGTAGTCCTCAACTTATGACCACAATTGAACATAAAACTTCTATTGCTAAGCAAGAGAATTGTTAGGTGAATTTTGCCCCATTTTGCAATCTTTCTTGCCACAGTTGTTATGTGAATCACTGATGTTGTTAAGTTAGTAACATGGTTAAGTGAATCTTATCTTTCCTATTGACTTTGCAGATCAGAAGGCCACACTAGGTGATCACATGATCCTGTAACACTGCAGCCATCCTAAATATGAACAAGTTGCCAAGTATCTGGATTTTGATTACATTACTATGGGAATGCTGCAACGATCATAAGTGTGAAAAATGGTCATAGGTCTCTCCATGTAAATGCAGTTTCATTAAAAGACTACATGTTGAGTATGTTTGGTCAGCCAGTTACAAATCCATCTGGTGTTGATGCTGTCTAATCCACATTTTTCTATCTTTTCAAATAGTAGATTGTGGTCTACTTTATCAAATGCCTTACTGAAGTCCAAGCAAATTATATCCACAGCATTTTACAATTTTGTCACATTGTCAGAGAACACAATACAATTTGTCTGGCATGGTCTGTTTTTGACAAACCTATGACATTGCTTGCCTCTAGGTATTCGTAAAAGAATACCTTTTCCAGAATCTTCTCAGGAATTGATATCAGGCTGATAAGGATGTAGTTTCCTGGATCCATTTCGTCCTCATTTTTTTTAAAGAGGAGAACAACATAAGCCTCTTTCCAGTCATGATAGTTCCCCAGTGCTCCAGGGTCTTTGAAATATATGGTTCAGTGGTTGTGAGATCACTTCTGCCAATTCCTTCAGAATCTTGGGGTGTACTCCCTCTAGTCCTGGTGATTTGAATTTGTCTAGAGTGGATAGGTATTCACTTACTTTCACTTAAATTCCTAATGTCCATTTTACGGTATTTTTTTTAATCAGTTGGATTGTTTTTTCCTTTTGTGTAAAGACATGTAAAAAATGAGTTAAGTAATTCTGCTTTCTCCTTGCTGCTGGTCATCTTGCTATGTTCTCCCATCAATGGGCCAATCATTTCCTTGGCTTTTTTCTTATTTTTTATGTTTTTTAATTTTTTTTAACAAAAACGTTTTTGTTATTTTTGCCATATGTCGCAAGCCTTATTTCATTTTAAGCCTTAGGTTTCCTGACTTCATCTTTGCAGGTTCTGGCTATTTGCTGATGTTCTGCCTTAGTTATGTGTCCCTCTTTCCACTTTATATATTGTCCTTTTTGTCTTTCAATTTATCAGGAAGTTCTTTGTGCAGATTTCTTTTTTATTCTTCTTCATTGAAATTGTGCTAGACTGGGTTTTTATTATCCAATTTTTCAAAGTTTCCCAAGCTTCTTGGGTTATTTTCCCCTTGAGGATTTTCATCCATGGAATCTTTCCCATGTTTTCTCGTAAGTTTATTTAAATCAGCTCTCGTAAAGTCCAAGACTTTTCTTCCTTTTCTTCCTTGTGCTTGCATAATTCTGAATTCCAATATTGCATGGTCATTCCCCTCCCCCCTCTCTCTTAGTGAGAATTAAGACTGGTATGGCTGACCCTTTAATTCTCTTCTCTACATTTGAGGGGACAAGTTATCTGCTATATTTGTCAGGAATCTCTTTGATTTTCCATTATGAGTGCCTCAGAATGTAATTATTCCTTTACTTTGAAAGGAATAGTAGAAGTTTATTTTAATTATCTTACAAATATTTTGCTTGAAATAAGCATATATGTCTTTATTGAGTAATTGTCCATTTGCATTTATTATTTTGTAAAAAAAGATTTATAGTTTTTTTTAGTGAGGCAGTATAAGTACTCCTTTAAATATACAATTCTAATCTACACAGGTAGTCCTCGATTTATGATTGGGACCAGAAACTTCCATCATTAAACAATGTGATTGTTGAGTGTTGCATCATATGCCCACACTCAATTCTACAACCTTTTTTGCTGCAGTTGCTAAGCGAATCACTCCAATAAGTATGACATCACATGACTGCAACTTGAGACTTTCCCTGCCAGTTTCCTCATTCACTTTGCTTGCCAGAAGCTGACTGGGAAGATCACAATTGACCAAGGTGTAAACCTGGGTCACTGCAACTGTCATAAATGTGAACTGATTGCCAAACGCCTAATCAGGCAAGAAAGCTGTGATAGTTGTAATTCTGAAGACCTGTATTAAATATTTTTTTCAGCACATTGTAACTGTACAGTCACTAAAACAATGGTTGTAGGTTGAGGACTACCTGTATAAGTCTTTGTATCATACTCTAAATTTGGTTCATTAGGAAATTTACAGCCACTGCGTCTCCTTCAGAACAGAGCTTGTCCTCTTAAGCCAGGGGTCCCCAATCTCCCAGGCCATGGCCTGTTTGGAACCGGGCAACACTGGCAGCAGGCAAGCGTGTGTGAAACTCTCCTTGTGCAAACAGCAGCCGGTTGCCCTTGCACACAAAACTCCTCACGCGAGCAGTGGTCATCCTCGCGCACAAAGTTTCCCTTGCTATGCAGTGGATGCAATAATATATACCCTGAACCATGTTCAGTGTGTTGATGATGAACTTTTTCTCACCTGTGATCCAGCTTGTCTCCCAGTTGATTTTTATATCCAAAGTTTAATTAAACCAGTAGACCCTTCAAGGTCTGTAATAACATAAATGGCCATATAGGTCTTACCAGCCACCTGTGGACATACCATGGACAGCCCACAACTCGTTAGATGTCAAGGTCCTCTTCGAAAACGATGGACGAACATCATCAAACCAGTAGATCCTTGAAGGTCTCTAATAACATAAGACCACTGATAGGCAATTATATCAATAGTAATATCAGTATTAAGAGTAGAATTAAGGCCACTAAGCATCCAGTAAAGAGTTTCTGAATTCTTCAGATTGCTTAAGTGTCTTAGAGAGAACCACTTGATGGTGTCTTCCACCCTAAATAGATGAAATGGCTATAATTTAAAACTCTTTTAAAAGGCAATGCCTAAATAATAATTGGCTGGTAATAAATTCCTCTAGTTCCACATCTTTAGATGGTACAAAAATACGAAATCAATTTTGCCTATTAGGATCTTACCACTACTCGCGTAATCAGTCTAGGAAATTAGTAATCAAACAAAAATATTGAATACTTTCTAAACTCAAACACAATCTATTGAGAAGTTTGACCTACTGTAGAGTAATTTCACTACTAGTCTCCACATTATTATTGAGATGTTAAGTTACTTGGTTTTTACTGGGGATTTCCATCTATATGGATCAGTATTTGGATTTATCCTATACATTTATGATTAAAAAAAAAAAAGATTATGAACTACATTTGTTTAAGACAGTGAAGAACTCAGGAGGAACTGATAAAAGGTCATTTCATGTCATTCTATAACCATGATATGTCTTTCCTGATTTGATCTCACATTTTAAGAGTTAGACGTGTGTAGATGTAATAGTTAAGGGTGATAGATTGTAATCAAAATGTTGAGATGTTCACAGTGACATTGGTAACAAGAGTACCTTTTTTGAGATTTATTCATTTGCTGACTTTAATCCTTCACATAGTTTTATCTTTCAACAGTCAATTACATTTTACTAAATTCTGATTTAGGCTTTTGCAGAGTAAGATAATGTAGAGCTGGAGAGAGAATAGTGAATGAAGCTAGAAGCTCTGGCTGTATCATTCCTGTTTTGTTTTGGATGCGCTGCATGTTTCTATTCAAGATGCTAAATGGTCTGAGACTTTGGCTTTGGTAGTTATCTGGTGTTTTCAACCAAATCCTTCAATCTTGGGCAATATAATTCTAGTTCAGGGATGAGGCTTTCTGCATAATAGAATTTAATCTATGAAATGTACCAGGTTTATTACAAAACATTGTTGGCTAATATAAGATTATAAATATACCAGTAGGATTTCTGAAGATTTTGTTATTTTATATTTTTGTATATTATATTTAAAATTTATAAACATAATTATTAGATGCATATTTATATATATTTAAATATTAAATATCTAATATGATTGGAATTTGTAATATTATATATTTATAATATATTTTAAAGATTTTTCCCCATCATGGTCTGAATGGATGCTGCTGGAAGATGGTTGCTGAATGGATGCTGCTGGAAGATGGTTTTTAACATATTGTGGATAGTTAGAGATTTGCTGCTGTTGATTGAATTGTGGTAGAGCCTCTCAAGATCATCTCCTGAGTGGGCCAATCGGAACTGATTTACCATCTGGTTCATACAGCTTATATTTTATCCTGGGCTGTCAGTGTGCCTGGGAAAGTATGTGAGACTTCAGAGGCCCTTTCCTTTACTTGGACGTAGAGAGCTGGTCTTGGGGGATTGGACCCAGCAGTGGTGGTTAGATTGGAGGCAATGATGCTGGCAACTGGATTGTTGGGCTACAGGTTTAAGGATCTACTGCTTTGTACAGGACACATTCCGGTTGTTTGGCAGAGACTGATAATATGGCAGTAGGAAGGGCGCCAGCACTGATGGTGAAGAAGCTTCTATCAGTTTGCAAAGAAGATGGAGCTACAAAGTGAGCTGGATGGAATTATCAGGTATTAGAAGTGGTCCACTTATTCACTACAGTCATCACAGGAGGCAATTAAGTTTTCATTGTAGCAGATACAATAATGGATTGGAATGGCTGTGGCTGACAGGGCCTTGTGGCTACAGTTCCTTTCCCCCCACACAATTGGATAATCATTTTACCTCTGTCCAGCTAGATAGAGTTGGAAGAAATTGAGAAAGTCACCTCTGTATGAGTTCATTTAATGATAGTGAATGGGATTTAAGATTATCTTACTGAGAGGACTGGATTGAGAACCAGACTTGATTTCATAGGCTTGGTGGGTTTCTGATTGTGACTGATTCTGTCTATCTTCACAGTGAGAGCTGGAAAGGAGAGGCTTGAAATCATTTGGTTATATGATTAGGTGCCTCAATAAGAGGACTGATTGAAGACATTGGAAGATTGGTATGTGGATCCTTGATTGTCCAGATGTGTTGAGTGTTATGCAGAAGTGACCCTGGTATTAGGGTTTCCCTCAGTTGGCTGGTTATAGATTGTGTCAGGTGAAGGGCTGTAGGTTGGGATATGGACCTCTCTGGAAAAGGGAAGCCTGGAGGGCTCTGAAGAAATGAGGGCAGGTTATAAGATTTCAATACTGATGGGTAGAGGAAAATCTGATGGTAGACAGAAGGTGGGCCACCAACAGGGCAATCGGTATATTGTGCTGTTCCAGCCTTCTGAACTTGCTCCCAAGCCACAGATGGCAGATTTCAAGATCCTGGTTCAGCTACTGCTGGTGAATGCCAGCTCGAGCCACCCTTATTCATGATTTAATGGTTGATAAAAAGGCTGATCTGGAGTGCATTATCAAGGACTGGCTAGGACAAGAGGAAAGGTTTCCCTCTCTGAGATCTATTTGACTTGTTTCCGGGTATGGCACCAGACAAGACCCCAGGATAGAGGAGATGGGATGGTGTTGCCATATGAAATATTTGGAGGGATCCTAATCTTTAGATTGCCAGGTGTAGGACACTGTTTATTAAGTTGAGCGCCAAGTGAGATCAGTTGGGATTGTTGCTATAGTACCAGACCCCATGCTGCATAGCTACCTTCTTAACACTGGCTGGGCTGATGATGGAGCTCTCTGGGCTTATATCTTGGTGGATTTTAATTTGCACAGTGTAAAAGAGTTCATGGATACCATTACAAGAGCATTTCCCAAGTCATCCATGTAACGTAATAGTGGTAATACACCTGGCCTGTTTTGTTTGGCAGGAGTAATACTGAGATTCATCTACAGGGTTGTTGTAAGGAACATGGGGCATGTTTAGTACATAAAATTGCTTGCATTCACTCTGTGTTAGATTCCGGCATTTAGACAGTGCAGTGGTTAAAACATCAGACTAGAGATCAGGAGTTTTATTTCCACTTTAGGCATGAAAACTCGCTGAGTGACTTTGGGCCAGTCACTCTCTCTCAGCCCAACTCACCTCACTAGGTGGTTGTTATGGGAAAAAAATTGAAGGAGGAATGAGTATTAGGTATGTTAGCTGCTTTGAGTTATTCATCTAAATAATAAAGTGAAATAAACTAAGGTAGAATCTAGAGGTTGTGGGAGTTTGTATAATCTGGGGAGAGTTTGAGCCCATTGAACCTGAGGAAATGGACAGGCCCTTGCATCTGTTAGTTCGACCATTTATGTTTTAGATCCGTGTCCCTCATGGCTTGCTAAGGCTGCATAGGAGGAAATGCACGATTGGGTCAGGGTTGCAGTTAATTCTTCTTTGAGAGAGGTATGCCTCTTCAAGGGACTATCAATTGGCCCAACTAATCTGGACAGATTTTGTCCAGTTTTCAAGCTTTCTTAAAAGGAGTGGTCACATGGCAGCTTCAGAAAACTGGATGAAGTGGGCTACTATTATCAAGGGCCTTCTTCCTTGGCTATAGTAACAATTATAATTTTCTTGGCACATACTCATTTTTGTCCTGTTTTTAAGTTTAATTGTATTAAACAAATACATCGTCCAGTCATTGGATTGGAATAGGAAGATATAGAAAATAAATAAATTAATAAATCAATAAATTTAAGCATTAATATTGACTATAACAATTATAGAATGAAAACAAAACACTAATGGTGTAAATTTAATTAACCCTAATAGATAGAAATAATAAACAGATCGTAATAGCATACTAATGATCAATGCTCTGGGACCGCTCCATCTTGAATAATTTACAGAATATTAATTTATTTCTATGACCACCTATAAGTCAATGATGCTGGGGAGCTCACAATTTTAAAAAATGTATTGCTGTTAAAAATACAAAAACATTTAAAAATGCAAAAACAGTAAAAAGCAATAAAACACTAAAATATCGAGGTTAAATGTACATAGGAACAAGCAGAGCTGAGTTCTAGTTTAGAAGAGATAGGATCTTCTCCATTCAGAGTAATATGGGATACATTTGGATCCCTCTTAGACATTAGTAGGAGGGAGAGTAAAGATCCAAAATAGATCTGGCAGGTATGTTATGTGTATCTGTGATAGTCAGTTACAGTCCTGATGGTGGTATTGTGATGTGAAGGACATTAGGAATAAATACAAGTTAGTAAAATCTTTCCAAAATGTTTAGCACCATGACATTTTGATACATTTCTAGTTGCTGGATTTCACAAACAGTTAATTTTAGAGCTAGGAATTAGGTTGCAAATATATTGCCTTAAGAGGGCAGTGAAGTTATCCCAAACTCCAAAGAAGACATCCAGGCCAAAATGTTTAATAGAGGGGGAAATGTAATAAGGAATTCACCATTTCATCAGTTTAGTCCATCCACAAGTTGGTTTAGAAGACCAACAATCTCCATCATTGTAAGGTTTAGGTTGAGATAATATATTTCTATTTTATCTCTATCTCTAGAGATGAAAGATATATATAAAAAAAAGAAACTAACTGCTAGAGAAGCAATAACCCCGTCCAGATCTGTGCTCATAAATATGTGAATTGGGCCAGATGGGAATGGTAGGTTTCCAGAGTAAATGGAAGGCTAGAATTTAGATGCTATATATTTCTGTCTTTAAGATTTATGAAGACATTTCATGACCATGGAAGTGATTTAAAAAATGCAACCTATTAAAATACTGGTAAAATCCTAGCTATGGCTTACATCAAAAAAATGCTAGAAAAGATTCTGCAATTTTCCATATCGTTTGCAATATACATTTTAGATCTGGTTGGAAAGAGCCAGAGTAACCATCTTTGAAATCCTGTCAGATCTGGCCCAGATCTTGGAACTCTAATAAAAGGGAGGATAAAACTCTGGAGGAGGATAAAGGTTCCAGGAAGGAACCTGCAGACATATTCTGTGATTGTAGCAACTACCCTTCCATATACATGAAGACAGATTGTGATTGAGTGTTAGGTTGAGAGGAACAAATTGCCAAGCAAAGTCATAAGCTCCTCTCTTTTGGATGTGTTCATATGGGGCTAGATAGCAATCTGTATCGGATGCTCTGTTAGATTCCTGCAATGAGCAGAGGATTGGACTTAATGACCCAAATGGAATAAATGGTTTGCTTAAATGTGTGCTTTAATTTACTTTGTATTCTTCTCTATCCTGGAAAATTTTCTTCTAACCTAGCCAGAACAGAAGAGAGTGCAAATTAAATTAAGCCTTTTCTCCATTGCATATGGAGAGAATTACAGGAGAGCCAACAGTATATATAACACATAGTATTAAAGAGAGAACGTCAGAAGAAATGATCTGTCAAAAAAAAGTGCAGGTTAATGGTAGGAATGGCTGTTTTAAAGAAATAATAGCTTAAAAGATGTGTATATATAAACTTGTTCCTTTGCTATGGATGTGAATTTTATTTAAAATGTTCTTAATTGTGCAACATAAAATGATTAAAATATTATAAATTGAATAACAAGGTAATTCTATGGAACCCAACAGAAAAGATCATGACCAAGCAGCAGGCAATGAGTTACACTGAGTGCTGACATGACTTTTCACATCTCTTGATTCTAAGTACCGTACTTCAGCTATCCTGTTACTTTTCTTAAGAAAGTAGAAAAAAGTAGAAAAAAGATATTTTTCTGCTATACCCTGTCCATGGTGCTGCATCTTACTGCTTCTATACAACATATGAATGGTTTTAACCAGCTTTTTCTTTAGCTATTGGAGACTTTAGCAACTATTTCGTGAAAGTATTTTGTCATTTTGTTTTAGAACTAGTGATAATGACAGTTAATATGCAGTAAATAACAGAAACACATTTGATGTCCAGGATGTAGAATTTAGGGTATTTTAGTAATTATGCTGATTGGGATTGAAGTTCTGTTATACTAAAAAGATTATAGGCTCCTTATTCTCTAATCAAGTCAATATATAGGTTGTGTCTTTATTTTGTCTTGTTCCATGGTTCTTTAGAAATCTTAATGTTTTTTTTGTGCCTAATAAGAAGCAACTTCACTAACAGTTAAGGTTAGTGAACTGTTAGAGAACATGATTCTTACTAGGCATTGTTGTGCAATTAACTATTAGTTTAAGTCAGAATCTGGTCGAAGTCTGACATGTCAAAGACTATATAATTAAATGGATGTAGAATTTGAATATAGTAGATGGGAATTTCAGTGAAAGAATATTAAATTTACTCCAAATATTATGCTTTGAGAAAATTAGTATAAGATGTTGTTTTGTTAGTAGTTTAGTCTAGTTTTGATTGCTAACATGGGCAATTCATTTTCTAAAATATTTCAGAAATGTAATAATCAGATTGTAATTATTTTCACATTTGGTAGCAGTGATACAAATCCTAACAGTTTTGGGAAATGGTTTATATTAGAATGAAACAAAATTTGAAAATTGAATTCCCATTGCAAGCTTAGATATATTAAATGTTAGATTAAATCAGATAAATTTACTTAGTTTCTGATATACTGAACAAGATTTTAGATATCAGTTTATCCTTGGTTAAGCTGAGTTTCAAGCTGAATAGGGATTTTTAGTCCTTTTCTTAAAAAATTATTCAATGTAGTTTGTATAAGTAATTAATGATACGTTGAAAAAATATTTTGATATTTTACTTCTTACCCTTTTAGTCTTTTGCTTTCTGCATTTCTATATTCTTTCTTTAAAATGTTTAATAAGTTTTATTTTAAAGAATCGTCTTAATGGTTTCACTGCTATTATGGTTGACTACTTTAAATATCACCTGTCATTACATAAAATTGTATTAATTCTTACATTATATAGATGTTATAGGCTGTTTTATTTTATTGTTTGTTGTACTAGTTTCGTGATGGCAAACCTATGACAGCCCTCTCTGTGGGCACTCGCGCCAGGTAGCTGGTCTTCGCGTACGCTGAAGCACCGGAAACTCGAAGACCACCTGATCTTCAGGTTTCCGGGTACTCCGGCTCATGCATGCGTTCCAGTTTGGGCACTCGGTGCCAAAAAGGTTCGCCATCACTGTAGTAGTTCATATGCTAGTATAAAGAACTCTGAGAAGCATAGTTTATATATTCTAAAAGGTAAATGTTTAAGATGATTTAATTCCTAGTAAACTCCATGTAATTTTCTTCACGGCAATATGGAAATAGTTTTATGCTGCTTTTTTCTGGGCTGTTTTATTTTCTCCCCAATCATTGATGGTTTCTATTACATTACATTTCTAGGCTGCCTTTCTACCTTTCAAGTGATTTAAAAATACAATTTCGATCCGAGATTGTAGTGAACCTCTGCCAGACCTAATAGACAATATTGAACCTTGTGAATAGATTTGAAGTTATTTTCTATTTATCTACCACCATATATATGGTTAATAAAAAGGAAGAAGAATCAGCATATATCATAAACTTTTTTCATGAATTGCAAAATGACTCATGAAAAATTGAACTGTCCAATAGATACACTTCAATCCAATTCTAATTTGTTAGTTTTCTTGGTACAGTATTCTTCTTTTTTGCTCTTTTCTCTGTGTTCTTATATCATTGTCTGAAAAAATAGAATGCATAATAATTTAAAAGAAACTACTATTTAAATGTTTATGCATTGGCTGTAAAAATAGGGTAAACAAATAGAAAAATGTTTTGCAACTTGAATTTTATATTGCAGTTTTGCAACAGAGAATGCACTCCTTTCTCATGTGAGAAAAAATAACACCCAACAAGCCCAGAGTCAGCTCATGTATATATTGTCTCATATACCATCCATTTTCAGAATGTGGGACGATGTTGTCATAGGTTTGCCATTATTTATATCGCCTCATATTAATGGAAATGAAACTACAGTATAGAATATAAATACTCTAAAGTTTCATCGCATTATTGCAATCAAACCTTAATTCTTGGTTGATTTTAAATTATTGATGTTTTCTAAAATTATGATAACATAGTATGTTCAAGTGATGGAAATGAGAAAACAAGGAGTATGAAAAGTGGTACTATATAACATTTTATTGATGTGAATCATTTGGTTGTTTTTTTTTTAACTAAGAAAATTAACAGACTTGACCAATTAGTTCAATTTAAGTTTATTTATTAATTGGGATAACATTAACCTTTTGCAAATTTGCCTGAAAATATTAATATATACATAATATAAATCTATAATAATTTTAAACAATTTTAAAATAATAGATATGTTATCATGTTTACTTGTGATAAGGAACATTTCTAAGTTTATTAACCTGCCTGTTCTTACATAAAAAATCATCTTCACTTAAAAAATGTACATCCTAATAGGTGAATGAAGTTGTTATTTATATAGAAATAAATTTAAACTATTTGTAAGGTGATTTGTTGAATGCCATTAAAGTAAAAACATTTTCATTGGACTTAAAATTTCATTTTTATTAATAATTTTGGAGTAAAAATTGTATTATGAAAAATTTGGAATTTGCTGTCCAATCAATTTAAATGAATAATTCAAACAGACAAGCATCTGTCATATAGCACTCTAGACTTAACACTTCCCAACAAGAAGTCAAAAAAATCTGGATAGTGCTAGTACCTAGGGACAACAGAATAGACGAAAAAATATTGATGAAAATCACAAAACACAAAGGCCTGCAAATATATGTAGAACAATTGGGGCAAAAGAAAACAAAGATGCTACCAACAGTAATATGCACCTTGGGTGCCATCCCAAAACATCTTGAACATCTTGAGTACCATCAGCATTGACAAAATCACCATTAGTCAATTGCAAAAGGCAACTTTACTTGGAACAGCTTAAATCCTGCAACAGTACCTTTAACATCATCAAACAACAACATCTGCCAATCCCAGGTCAACAATATCTGCTTACCCAAAGGACTTAATAGGTGGATAAAAATGCCAAATTCAATCTAAACTTCTGCCTGACTATGCAACCAATCATAACAGTAATAAGAATAATATAGACTTGTAAAAGCTTGAGTAGAATGAAACTTATGGTTGAAACTTATGATTCTTGTGATAGGTAAAATGAATAACGTATTATTTACATATAATGAAAGCACATAGTTTTGTGAATGATTAGTATTTCAGATTGACTATAATAACTGAAAATAGTTTTTAATGCTATATCATATTTGAACTAAACTAGTACTGAGTTAGATTTGCATTGTTGTGGACTAGTATTAAGTGCTGTATTCATATCTCTGCAACTAAGACTTCCTTATAGGAAATAACTTAAAGCCAGTGAGTACAAACCCCAATACTTAACAGTTTTTTCCTGGTTTACAGCTATTCTGATCTGTTGAGAGTAAAAAGGCAAAGCTAATCAGATTCAGTGTGCAGATAGCTTCCTGATCCACTGAACTATAAGAAGGAGGAGAAGCTATAACATCATCTTCCTATGGAGTTGATCTCTTATTTCCTTTGGAATGAATTTCCCACTGTTTTCTACCTGATAGGGCTGACGCTGTCTCCCGGTTTATTACAATATATACTGTGTTCCATCTAGGATTACGGTTTGAAGGGAAAGCCAAATCTTCAAGGCCTTCTGTAAAGTGAACCGGATGGGAACCATCTGAATTCTTAGGCAGGCAGGAGAGGGGATGCTGCTTCACTGTGGCAAGAGAAGATGCATTACCTGCACTACTAGATGACATTGTTTCACAGACTGAGAGTATGTCTATCCTGCCAGATTTGGTGGATAGTCAGAAACAATTGGAGACAGGTATTTCAATGAATAATGTGGTCCATGCCATATAGGTGGCAATGAGCGTCTTGAATTGGACCTGGAAAACTACTGGAAGCTAACATGACTTGTAAAGTAATGTTCCATAGGCATATCATGGTTCACTTGAACCTGCTCAGGCCACTTCATTTTGCCCAGTTGCCTCATACAGCAAACATTGTAGTAATCCAGCTGAGAGATGCCTAAGGTATGAGTAACTATGAATAGGGCCTGTCCCTGATCCAGGAACAGAAACATTTATTGCACAAAAGGGATTTGGGCAAAGACCCCCCTGGTCATGGCTGCTACCTGCTCTAGCAGGCACTGAATCCCAGAAAACCTCAAAATTGCACAGCAATTTAGTCTGCATGATTGCTGTCTCATCCAGAATCAGAGATGGAAAATATTCAAGAGCTTCTATTTGGTCTTGCTAGAACTAAGTTAAAGCCTATACTTCCTCATAGAGTACCTCAAGCATCCAGGCAGTGGGAAAGTATCATTTGAACAACAGAGATGTGCAGCTGAGTATCATCTGCACAATAACCTTACCCAGTGGTTTCATGTAGATGCTAAATAATAATCGGGAGAAAATTGAACCCTGAGATATCCTACAATGTTGGAGGGAAAGCACTGAAGCAGTTGGCAATGTTGATGAACAAACAGAACTTCATCTTGCTTGGGTTCAGTTTCCCTATTTGGTCCCATCATGTCTTCATGGCCTTCAGGAACTGGGGACATGACTTCCTCAGCATCACCTATCATAGCCCAAGGTACAAGATACTGATGATAGATACAGCTGAGTATCATCAGTATAGTAATGATACTACATCCCAGATTGACTTGCCCAACAGCTTCATGCAGATGTTAAATAGCTGAGGGAAAATGTAAATTCTGCAATACCCTTCATATAAGGGGCCATTGAGCCAGACTCTTCTTACTTATTACCATTGTGTGGAGAAACCACTGAAACAGCATGTCCAAGAATTATGTATATTTGATCATATTCAGAACTGTTGAAAGGTTTAATAAGAACAGAAAGGGTGCCTTAGGTCATATTTAAGTTCCAGGAAAGCTGATCTGCTAGTATAGCCGTAGATGTTTGTGTCCTTTATATGCCCAACCTAAAACCTAAATAAAAAAGTCTTAGAAAATTGACTTCTTCTAGGACATTTTGTAATTGAATTCCTTCTTAGTCTTCCCTAAATTTAATTCAATTTAGTGGTGTGCAGTATTTGAAGTAGTAGGAGTGCTTTGTATTTAGTTTTGGATACCGTCTCTGTATCTTTCAGATGCTCCTTTAAAAGACATCCTTGCATGGCAACTGCATTTCTTCAGCTTTTAGAGCTACCATGGGAGTCCAGAAGAAGGCATAGCATAAGGCCGCAGTTGACAAAAAGACCATGTTAGTGATGGATTGGAAACTTCCTTGCCTGCTTTTCATCTAAATACTATACAGCATTACTTAAAACCAGTCCTTCACTTCTCTGGATGTATTAATTCTCCTCAATGAGATCACACAATTTTCATTCAGATCCATTATATCTTTCCCTTCTCTTAGTTTCACAGATAATTTTTTTTTAATATATTCATTAATTCATACAGATCACCATTAATTCTTGTTGAAGTCTTCCAGATGCCATGGTCGGGCTCCTGGATATTGATCTCTACCACCTATCATTGTTTTAGTCAATTGAAGTTTCCCATAATACAGGGATGCACAACTACTTTTCCCAATGGGCCACATGTGAATGCGACTGTTGTGGAGAGCCAAACAAATAGGGTCACTGCAACGTTCCCTTTAGGCTTTCTGTATCAAACCTGGAAAGAGTTCTACTCTTTTTCTATCTTATTGTGATCATCAAGGTACAGAATACAACTACATTGCCAATATATAAGCAGTAGAAAAGCATGTTGATAATTTATGTACTTTGAGTTGGTTTAACAATGATACTTGGTTTACGTGCTGCTCTTTCCAACAGTTAATTGAAAGCTTGTAAGAGAGACAATTGTAATTATATAATAAAGTACTTCTGTCAGAAAATAATGAAAATATATAATTGCAGTGAATAAAAGTAATGATTACATCCCAGTATATACTTAAATACTAATTCATTTATCTTTATTTTTCTTTTACAGATCTTTGAATATCTTCATTTTTTTTCTGTGCTGATCTTATTACTCCCTTAAATTATTACATACTTTTTGCTGCTCTGTGAGAAGAGATGTCTCGCAGCCCAGATGCAAAGGAAGACCCTGTCGAATGCCCCCTTTGCATGGAGCCGCTGGAGATTGATGACATAAACTTCTTCCCTTGCACCTGTGGTTACCAGATCTGTCGCTTCTGTTGGCATCGTATTCGCACAGATGAGAATGGACTTTGTCCTGCTTGTAGAAAGGTATCTGTCTTAAGTTCATCAGAAATATTTTGCTTGATAATCCAATCTCAGAATGAAATGTTGCTTCAATCTAATGTAAATTTCTTCCTAAAATATGGGGATGGATAAAGGGTAAACAAAGGGAAAAAAACAATTGCTTTATATAAACGTAAAGTTATCTCATAATGTAATTTGTGGCTAATGCGATATTTCCATTAATGTATGGATAGTCCTTGACTTATTATTGTTCATTTAATAATGATCTAGAAGTGCAGTGGTCCTGGAAGAGTGATGTAAGGCAAAACAGTTCTGGCCATCACCATCCCTATAGTCATCACCAAACACTGCATCAGTAGCCTTATAGTATTTGGCAACCTGTTCACACTTACAGACAGTTGCCAAAGGTCCCATGATCACCATTTACAAACTTCTCTGCTGTTTTTCCACGAAAGTCAACAGCGGCCCCCAACCTTTTGGACACCAGGGATTGGTTCCATGGAGAGAGGTTTTTCTGCAGATCAGAGTGATTTTGCATTCTGCCTGCATCTCACAGATGGGGCTTTACTTGTTTGCATGGCCCAGTTTCTGGCATACTGTAGCTTGATGTCAATCCATGGATCGGGTTGGGGATCCCTGGTCAAAAAGGAAGTCAGCAGGGAACATTGCAAGGTGCTGTCACTTGCTGAGAAAGCGCCTCTCCTGTCTGAGGTCTGGCTAAAAGAGCTGCCACTCGAGGGGAGCTAAATTGCTTTGGTGGAGTGCAGAAATACTGAAGATTTTAGCTCCGTTCCTGCACAGCACCAAAGGAGTTCCTTTCCATTCATGGAAGGGAACTGAACTCCTTTGGCAGGGCAGGCTCTTTTAGCCAGCCCCCAGAGACAAGAGGGAGCCAAAATCCAAGCAGAGAGCAAAGAGTTGGCCAGTAAGATAAGGAACATGGGAGACCTCAGATGGGTAGGGAGAGGGCTTGTGCAGACTATGCATGAACCACTTTGCTCAGGGGTTGAAAAATCTACTTGAATTTCAGTAGGAAGGATTTTCAGCTTCTGCGTAGAACCTCCCATATCACCCCCACTCCAATGAACCAGCTTGTGCTCCTTATTTGTAACAACCCATGCAATTGCTCCCAACCACAATTGGGAGTGTGAGTAGTGTGGTTGTTGAGAGATGCAGTCACATGGGCACTCACACAAAGTCTATTGTAATAAATGTTTTGCTCAACAATTCTGGTTCCTATTGTGGTTGTAAGTTGAAGACTACTTGTAAAGTGGCAAAGATTGTTCTTGGTTGCAAATAGTTCCTTTGTCCTATGCAAGTCGATAATTATATGTTATTTTATTTTTCTACAGTGTTCTGAGCAGAGAATCCAAAGAATGGGTTAACTCCGCCTTTCTGCCCAGAGACTAAGTCCTTTTAAACTTTGCAATCACTCTTCTCTTGATTGTGTCCCAATTTTGACTCAGTCTAAGCACAAGAGAGATAAATTTAAGAAGAGATCCTCAGAGCAAAAAAGGCAGATTTTAAATTCTTTGGATTCTCAGCGGTTTTTCGGCTACAACGAGGTTCCGGGCGAGCAATACAACCGCAACAGCAATCAGCTGTTTGGCGCAAGAACGGCACAGAGCGTGGTTTTCAGGCGAGCAATACAGCTGATTCAGGGTGGGAGAAAAGAGCAGCTCCCATCAGCTGTTTATTGGCGAATGGTGCAGTTTTTCAAGCAAGTGATACTGCTGCCGCAATGATCAGCTGTTTTTCTGGAAACTAGCCGCCCCAATGACTTAGCTGGCTTCCTGTTTATCGGACAATCACTGCAATGACTAAGCTCCAATCGGCCTAACTGATAGAGTAATGTGGCTGGCGTCTTTGTTCCACCAAGTGCCCCCGCCATCTTCTGGCTCATTCAAATGGAGCCGACGTTTGGTGCGCTTTACAGCAGAAGACGCCCTGGCACCTCCCCAGCAGGCGACCGGAAAGCCTCCAATACAGCAATAGAAACAAAGGATGGAGGATAGTGCTGCCTCAGAGAACCATGAGGTGGCTCCCGTGAGTGGGGAAGGGGGGGCAGTACAGCCCAATATTAACCAGAAAGGTCCCTCAGCATCAAGAGCGGGCAGTAGAAGAATGGCTGCCCAAATAAGAGCAAAAACCTCTGAGGCTGAGGAAAGAGATGCCCGGAGACGCTAAAAAGCTCTGGAGAAAGAGATCTCCAAGGCTGAGAGGCAAGCTGAGAGACAAAAACAGACAGATCTTCCCAGGGGAGATTCCGCCACTTCTCATTCATTGCCTGATCCAACCAGGAAACGAGATTCTCAGCTCCCAGACTCGGCCACCAGAGGGCGCCAGAGAACAATTTCCACAGCTACCTTTTATAAAAGGCACCACAGTAAAATAGACTGCCAACAGAGAGTCATTGGGAGCCTAGCTTAAAAAAGAGGCAATCTGCCCCAGAGGCCACATTTACCCCCACAGCGGTGGGGCTCCAACCAGGAGAGAACCAAGGACCGGAGATTTCTGAGCAAATAAAACTCCTGATCTGTAACACAGGGGATTGCTGCAGCAAGGAAACCAAGCAGATTCTGTGGAATCATACTCATCCCTAGAGCATAGTCAACACTTGACATCTCAGGTTCATGCAGACTTGGCGAACCTTAGGAAACCTCACACTCCCACTTCATCCCTACATAGTAAGGATTGGTTTTCAGGAGAGGAAGACCAGAGAAAGCTAATACTATCAGAGGATGAAAGGTTAGTTCCTGACCCCCCAGCTTTCACAGGGCTTTCTCTCCTGTTTAAAGCCAAGACCACAGCCCATATGGGAGCTGAGCCAAGTACATCAGAGCCAGCATTGGGATTACCAGACCCAAATGAGCTCCTCTTTACAGAGCCAACGGCGGAGAGTGAGGAGATCCCTTTACTCCAATTGTTCAATGACGTGGTCCGAAGGCAATGGATTCACCCAGGAACCTACGCCAACCCAAGTGGGAATGACAAAATATTTTATAATGTAGCTCCAGAATTCATTGAAGAGCTGCAGTTACCAACGGTAGACGGACCTGTGGCAGCCTTAGCATCCTGTACTCTCCTGTCTCAAGACACAGCAGACTCTCTGAAAACAGAGCATAGAAGGGTTGAACTGACCCTTCATAGGGCTCATCAGGCGGCGGCCTAGATAGTAAAGGCAACAACTATCACTTCCTTCTTCAATAGAATGTCCTTACTCTGGCTTCGCCAGATGCAAACGAGAGAGTCACCTGATGACCAAAGCCTCCAACAGGGCATCAACAAGTTGATAGCAGTAACGGAAGTTGCAGCTGATGACACCTTAGATGCATCCAAATTCGCTTCCAGGGCTATTGCATTGTCAGTAGCTGTCTGCTGTGGCTTCGCCACAGGCAGGCGGACACAAAATACAAATGGAGGCTAGCCTTTGCACCCTTCAAGGGTGGCAAGCTGTTTGGAGAGGTCATGGAGCCTATCTTGGTGGAAACCAAAGACGGGAGAAAGATCCTGCCTTCCCTATACAGGTGAGCGGAACCTTATTTTTGCAGGCCTTCCTTTTGGCCAACAGACACAGGATTGGGCTACCCCAGAGGACGTACCCCCACAGAGCTGATCGGCAGATGGATAGAACCAGATTTCAAGATAGACAACAAATAACAATTCCAGAACAAGAGACCATTTCGTGGTTCTGGAGGTTGACCGTTCTGACGCTACAAGTGACCCCAGGTTCAACCCTACTATTGGTGGCCGCCTAGGGCTATTCGCAAATCAATGGGAGGCAACCATGACAGACACCTGAGTCCTACACACAATGAGACTAGGCCTCATGCTCGAATTTCTCTCCACCCCAAGATTTTTCAAACGTTGCCCCATATCAAGAAACAACACAAAAAGGGGTCTTATGGAGGCAGCAATCCAACACCTATTGGACATTCAGGTTATTCAGCCGGTTCTGACTGATCAACAGGGGGAGGGGTTCTACTCCATCCTATTCATAGTCCCAAAGTCCTCGAGGGGGGTTGAGAGTGATTCTGGACCTAAAATGGTTAAACGACCATCTGATCTACAAGAGGTTCAAGATGCAGTATCTCCAGTCCATCCTGGAGAGCATCCGGAAGAGTGACTTCTTAACATCCATAGATCTGATGGAGGCATACCTCCATGTGCCTATCCTACCATCCCATTGCCGGTTCCTCAGGTTCCATTACGTGGGACGGCAATATCAGTACAGAGCTCTACCATTCAGTCTGTCTTCAGCACCCAGGATTTTCACTAAAATACTGGCGGCACTGGCTGCCCATCTCAGGGCGATCCCAATTCACATCCAGTGTTACCTGGACAACATCTTAATCCAGTCTTCCTTCCACCTTTGGGTGGCAGAGGACCTGCAAGTCACAATCTGGGTCCTTTGGGATCATTGATTTTCCATCAATTACGAGAAGAGTCAACTGACTCTTTCCACCCTGGGGGCGATCATAGACACCTCATTATGTGAGGTCTACCTATCGCAGGAGCATCAGGACAGCATAAAAGCATTGGCGAACCAGATCCGAATGATCCGGTCAACGCCACTGGTCTTCCTCTCACAGCACATGGGCAAGATTGTATCTTGCATTGCAATCATTCCCTGGGCACATCTACACGCCAGGACCTTGCAGTGGTTCCTCCTACCCTACCAAAGGTCCGGCAAGAGCAACTCGCTCACCAAGGTTTGAGTTCCACATAAGGTACTCCAGTCCTTCCAGTGGTGGATGTACCAGGCCATGACAAGACGAGGTGGCTTCAAGGAGTCCAGCCACCTGACTATCACCACAGATGCCAGCCTCTTTGGCTGGGGTGCTCACTTTCAATCATAGATGGCACAGGGACAGTGGTCACAAGACAATCTGATGAACAACATGAACTGGCTGGAGCTCAGGGCAGTCCATCTGGCCCTCATATCATTCCAGGATAAGATCTCTGGCGATCATGTTCTCATTCTGACGGACAACGAAACTGCCAAAGCCCACATCAATTGTCAAGGGAGTACCCACTCCAGACCTCTCATGCGAGAGACAGAGAAATTGGGTCTCTGGGCAGAAAAGAATCTTCTCTCCATCAGGGTGGAACACATTTCAGGGACAACGAATGTACAGGCGGACTGGCTCAACAGGACCACAATCAACCACTCGGAATGGCACCTGCATCCAGACCAGGGAGCTGTCAGAATGGTTTGGGACTCCAGTCCCGGACTTGTTCGCTATCCCGTTAAATAGTCACTTTCCGAGGTTTTACTCCAGGCTTGCAACACTGGGGGTGGAGGGGACCAATGCACTCCGCACTCTGTGGCATTGGGGTCTCTTATACGCCTTTCCCCCTCTTCCCCTGATCCCAAGGGTAATCAGGAAGGTGTTGGGAGAGAAGGCAGAGGTATTGCTCCTGGCTGCACACTGGCCCAGACAATCATGGTTTGCAGATCTGGTCAGTCTGTCTGTATCTAGGCCATGGAGGATCCCTCAGACAGGGGGCCCTACTCCACCCAGAATCACAATGGCTTCAAGTGACCATATGGCACTTGAGTGGAGGATTCTTGGACAGGGCAAGTTCTCTACCAGGGTGATCCGGGCCTGTAGGAGGCCATCAACCAACAGAATCTATGATTCGACTTGGAAGACCTTCTATAGCTGGTGCTCCAAGGACAATATTAATCCCACCTCTGTATCCATTACCCAGATCCTGGAATTCCTTCAGGACAGCCTGGACAGGGGCCTATCCCCCAACACTATATGCAGACAGGTGGTAACTCTGTTGTCGGTGTTGTCTTGTGGGGATCTGGAGCCCCTCACACATCACCCTATTGTACACAGCTTCATTAAGGGAGCAACCAACTTAAAGCCTCTGGTGGTACACAGGTATTCTCTGTGACTTGGCCAAGGTCCTGCAGGCACTATCCTTGGCTCCCTTCGAGCCGTTATGGACTGCCAGCCTGTGTTTTCTCACCTGCAAGGTAGCCTTCCTTGTGGCTATTACCTCGGCTAGATGAATTTCAGAGCTGGCGGCCTCTCCATAAGGGGGGACCTGTGTGTATTCCATTCAAACAAAGTGGTTTTGCAGCTGGATCCCTCCTTTCTTCCCAAGGTTAATTCCTTGTTCCGCAGGGCACAGGAAATCATTCTGTCAGACTTCTGTCCGGGCCTGACTCATGCCCTGGAAAAGAAGTGGCATGCCTTGGACATCAGAAGGGCCCTCCACATCTACATTAAAAGAACTGCTCCTTTCAGGAAAACAGAGTCTCTATTTGTGTCATTCCAGCCTTCTACACTGGACTTCTACAAGGTCACAACATCGACAGTGGGTCGGTGGATAGGGGCATGCATCGCCAAAGCATATTAGCTTCAGGCTCTTCCGTTGCCCCGGTGAGTGATGGCCCACTCTACCAGGAGCGCAGCCACTATGGCGGCATGGGCAACACAGGCCCCTCTCAAGTCTTAGGGCAGCGACTTGGTCCTCACCGTCTCCGTTCATCAGACACTACAAGCTGGACACTTTTGCTTCGGTGGAAGTGGCCTTCAGCAGACGGGTTCTTCAAAAGTTATACTCAAACTTGGAGATTCAGGACCAGACCACGACCCACCCATAGGATAAGCCAGTATGTCCCATTCTTTGGATTCTCTGCTCAGCACACTACAGAAGGGATGTTGGTCTTACCTGATATGCTCCTTCTCGTTGTACTGAGAGAGAATCCAACCCCACCCTGGTGACTGTCTGGTCTAGAGTCCAGGAGGGGGTAACAGGATCAATAATGTGTCAAGTCAACCGCTATGCCTTCATCAAAACTGGGACATAGTCAAGAGAGGCGTGGCTGCAAAATTTTAAAGGACTCAGTCTCTGGGCAGAAAGGTGGAGTTAATCCATTCTTTGGATTCTCTCTCAGCACACCGAGAAGGAGCGTATCAGATAAGACCAACGCCCCATTTCATTGTATATTTTGTTATTTTTTGTCATTATTTTGAACTGAAATAGTATGTTCTGCAATGTTGTTTGTGTCATCAGGAATGTATATTATTTTTTTCTTAATGACATACTTCATGAAACCTTAAAGCAAAGTAATTAGCCTGCTGCTTCCTATACTATCAAAAATCACCAGATGAAGGGCCTTTATTCTGAGGCAAGCTCCCCAAATACTGCCTCTGTTTGCCAACAGAGCACACCATTACACTAAGTATAGAAAGTACTGGACTTCTGAATCCACTTCATATTATTATAGTATAATATAATATCCGTATATTATTCTATCTATTCATACTGTGACAGCAGTGGAACTAATCATCATCCTTT
>JANHFT010003043.1:92058-109115 GCA_032467955.1 Pseudoxenodon macrops | reverse complement strand
ATACACGCCTGAGCAAGGCCACAATTCAGTTGGATAAGAACATCCGCCCAGGCGAAGCTACCAGTGTACAAGATAAGGTATCTGTTACTCTGAAGAAATTGTCACGCTGACCCCTTAGAGTGTAGAATGGCTTAAGAAATTATTTAGGAGAATAAAGGGGTGTGGGGAGGGCCTCTTAAACATGGCGTGAAATGTGTAGGGCGTATAAAATGTATAGCTTGTATATTGTCCTTTGCTCTCCTTGTACTCAATTCACTTGGGGAGAAACTTGTTTGCAAACGCTTTTGAAATAAACCTTTGAATTGTGAACCAGGCTTGTCTTCTGTATTATGAGGATTAAAATAATTGGCTCTCATATCTCACACTGTGGAAGGGGAAAAAAGGAGAAGGGACAACCTCTACCCCACTTTGACTTTTGTACAAAACATTGGATATGAAATAAAGAAAGAAATACGTCCTGACAGACAATTACTGTTTTTTATTGTCACTAGAACTACAAGGACATGTCCTTTAAGTTATCAGGAACTGAACAATTTGAAGTACACTTTATCTTATTAAACTCATAATATTGAAACTATATTTCTTCAGAAAAAGTCACACACTGCTGAAATTTAACTCCTTTACAAGCATTACAGCCTCTTACCAAGCCATATCTGCTGTATTTTTTTTTTTAGTATATTTTAAGTTTTCTCGTTTTATTCTTCTGTCCAGATCATTCTGAGTTATATTTCTATCTTTAAAAAAAATAGTTATTGCTCCTAATTTGTATCTACAAACTTGGTAAATACTTTCATCTCTTTACTCACATCATTAATAAAAATAACTATTGAGACTAGGACTTATCTATCCCATTTTATAAACTATTCTCATTTTGAGTTGATATGCATTTACTTAGTATAGTTTTTGAGCTAGCTTGAAGTTTATCAGGTCTAAACCTAGCTAGAAAACCATACAAGTATGCTAATGAGAATATTGGGGTACCTTGTCAAATGCCTTGCTGAAGTTAAAATACATTATGTGCACAATATTTCTACAGTCTACCAAGAAAATTATCCAAATAAAAAGTGGAGTGAGATTAGTTTGACAAATAATTCTTGACAATCGCATGCTAACTTCTAATGAGACGTTTAGAAATTGATTATTTCATGATTTGTTATAGAATATTTCTAGATATCACTGTTAGACTTGCTCTTCTGTAAGATTTAAATTTAAGTCTTTAATATGCTGCTATTGAAGGAGGAGCTGAGTTGGCAAAATTGGGACACAGAAGGTAATCCTTCAAACCTTACAAACAGCAGTTTGAAACAGTCAATGAACAACTATAACATTTAAACCTAGCCAAGTATTTAGGCATCTGGACAGAAAGTGCCCTTTAATCAACAGTAATCTATAGTAACAGAAACTACTAGCCATTCACCAAACCTCAAATCAGAAGCCTAAGGTAGCCATCTCACTCACTCAGATGATAGGGCTCAGTCTGCAACAGTTGGCAACTGTGACTTTCACCCGGCATTTACTCGGGTGGGCACCTCATGAGAGTCCAATTTGAAGAAACGACACGGACACAGAAGTTCCTCGGGATGAAGGCACACAGATAGACTCCGAACAGCTCCTTTTATTATACTGTGTGAATATGGGTGGGGGTTAATGAGGAGTATTACAAAATCTTCTTACATGTGCCGCATCGGCATTCAACGTGCAAACTCAAGCATCCTGTGGTTACATTATTTCAGAAATCGTTCTCATTATTTTACCTCCTTCTTTCTGCCATGTCAACTTGTCTGGTACATTTCCTTCCCACATACATTGTCTTATCAGTGTTTTTCCATTTCTGTTTCAACTTTCTCCAAGGTCTTGAGTTCGCTTGCTGGCCACTGGCCTAGTCAAGTTATCAAGCCTGAACCAACATGTCACAACACAGAAGGAAAATGAATGCAAATTATCAATGCACTAGGAATGTCAAAAAGAGCCATCACTGTTCGTTGCATGTTCACAGCAATAGTGCAAAAATGCTTTAATATCAAAATATCTTTAAATTCTGAGATGCTTTTATGTACATCTGTCATGAAATTGTTCATGATTTTATATTTGGTTAATATCCTTGGGATGAGAATGGAAATTGAGATTACTGAAGGGCACTTTTTAAAAAATGCTTAAAATGTGTTTTTTTAATCTTTTTCAAAATGCAGGAAGAATGGAGCACCTTCTAAGCACTGTTTTGATGTACTTGGAAATATTACTTATTAGCCTTATATTGCTGGTGCATTTATGGCACCACCTTTTTAATGCTGTGTTCCCCCCCCCCTTTACTTATTTAATGTCTGTGAAATAAAGACTGAAAATATTTTAATCAGCTCTCCAGGATGAAATCCTTCTAACTGGAAATGTTCAAAATGAGTGCTATAATTGAAACCTTCCACATTTTTTAAAATATGGAATCCGGATACCTTGACATTACAAGTAGTATTGATAGATTCTGATCCTTTCTCTGTCATTTGCACCAGTCATTTCCTTCAGCTCCAAATGTGCCTGATGCAGAGGTGATGATTGTGCCAAATCCTACTAAAACTAAATAAAAACAAATCTACAGTAGTATGATTCTCTGCATTCTTTCTAGAGTCTCAGCAAATATTATTATCATGCTGATAATTGTGTATAAAACAGAATAGGAGTAGGGTCTTTGGTGCACTATGAGTTTGGTTGTTTTTTTGCAGATGTTTCATTGCCCAACTAGAATTGCATTCAGCATAATTAACTGATCCTTTGTTATCCTTCCTCTATTGCAGTTCTGCTTAATTTAAAAAATCTTAACACTTTAAAACTGTCATCATCTCTGCAGACTTTTCCCCCAGAATGTTTTGTAAGATTTGTTAAGAACCTATTCATGCATTTTCTCTTGTACAGAAAACTCTGCGTATGGTCTAATTGCACAAACTATGTGCTAGATAGTGCTGTGAGATGACATCTCTATGACTCAGAAAATTAAATTTTTATCTGGGACAGCATATGGTTTTTTTCCTTTGGCAGCACATTGCCACTTAAATATTGTTAAGAGTTTTATTGTCCTTATTATGCTTTTCTTTTTCCTATGTTTGCTTTTGTATGCCACAAAGACCTTCTGGACAGATTGACTAACAAAATTGGGTGGTCAACCAGTTAGCTAGCTAGCTAGCTAGTTAGTTAGGCAGGCAGGCAGGCAAGCCAGCTGGCAGGGAATATAAACTGTATTTACATCAAGTTATCAGGAAACCTCGGTTGAAATTAATAGGAATCATCATTTTTATGAAAAATGCATTTTTCTTGCTCATCATAACATATGCATATTTTTTAGCATTCAGGAACAGATATAGACTACATTTTTAGAACATTTTTAAAACAATTTAAAGCAATTATGTTTTCAGATCAGTTCAATTAATTAGCCTGTGATGTCATTAGGTGCTGAATCATCTTCAATTGATTTAATTGTAGTGAACATTGGAAGGTATTTTTGCCATTATTTGGTACATGCCAAAAAAAAAAAGCAGTATTTCAAAATTTTGTTCATTGCCTTTTTGTTTTGTCCTTGCTCTTTTAGTGAGAAATTATTTATTATATTTATATAGTTGCTCATCTGACAAAACATGACTTGCAGTCACACAATAAAAAATATAAAAGCAATCAATAAAATAACTATTATAATTTTTAAAGTCAAAGAGAGTCACAGATATTAACAACAGCCAGACCAGCTCAACAACTGACCATTCCCTTGGGGCTACTGAACCTAATGGCAAGCTAAACCTTGGGGAACTTGTGAAAAGTTAACAGGAATGAAGCCAATCTAACCTCGGGAATGATGTTCCATAAGGTAGGCACCATGCAAGAGCAGCCCTATATCCGGCATCCTACAAGATGTAGCTCTTTAGTAGACAGGACTTGCAGTGTACCTCTTTGCTGGATCTGATGGGAATTGTGTAATTGGGAAGAAGCAGTCCCTCAAATAAACAAACCCCATGCCAGCAGGAGCTTTAAAGTTGAAAACCAGCAATTGGATGTGGAAGAAAACTGGTAACTAAATGCAGCTCACAGAACAAAATTGTAATATGTTCCATTCGATGGGCACACGGAAGTTTCCAGGTCACTGTATTCTGTAATAGCTGAAACTTCTGGATATTCTTCAAGGGGAGCCCCACGTAAAACACATTGCTATAATCCATTTGGGAGGCTACCAGGCTATGAGTGACTGAGCAGAACCTCCTGATCTAGGAACAAGAAGCAACTGGTGCACAATAGGAAGCTGTGTGAACACCCTATTAGCCATGACTGCCATCTGCTCTTTGAGTAGGAGTTGAGTCTAGAAGTTACTAGATTTAGTTATTAGAACTCTTAATTTAACCTTAATTCCATCTCATTAGCAGAATGGATTGGGGAGGGAAATTAATATGTTAAAACATTTCTTTCTAATATATGTTTTTCACTAAGAGTTTTAAAAAGTAAAAATTAGCTTATGAAATGTCCTTTAAGAAATATTGTAAAAATAATTAACATATTTTTAATATTCTGAAATCCTTCCCCCATGTAATGATGAAATATTACAAAAATATAAAATCCTTACAGATCATTTGTTTAGATCATGTATAGCTTGAAAATGTTTTTCTACTTTCTGGGAGACTCTTGTTTTCACAAAGAAGGGAGAATGTTCAGATGTTTTCATGGCTGATGGATTGTGTTTTCCTCTTTTGTAGAGGTTGGCTTGACTAACCTACAGATGACTGATGGAGTTGGTAATTGTACATTTATAGTTGCAGAGTACTCTGAAAAGCTACAAAGAGAAAACATAAAATGAACTCCTACAGACTGCATTATTGAAGACAATTTTGAACTTGATATTAAAATATGCTAAGTATTGTATTGATTTATGGCAACATACAAATATACAAGAATAAATTAAAAATATTAATCCCAGATTTTGCTATAGTAGTATTATTGTAACATAATTTTATACCATGTATAAATAATGTTGCTAATCTTACACATTGGCAAATAAATCTACCAAACGACACTTTTAAATTTTGTATGCCATTGTAATTTATAAGGAAATCAATTTATAGGCAATCTAGATATATAAACTGCAGATATAAGGTCTGCAGTTAAAAAGAAAATCAATCTGGCAGCTGAAGAGAGGTTATGTCTGTTGTGCTGGGGGAAATGTTGCATTCTTTGGGGTTAGTTTAAGGTTGTATGTGTGTTTACGCACATATATGAATATAATACACACACAAAGAAATAATCAGTACAGAGTGGTAACTAGATCACTGGACTAGGAGCATGGAGACTCAGGTGCTAGTCCTTCTGTAATTCCAGAAGCTAGTTGGATGCGTGATTTGGGGCCTGTTCTCATCTAGACTGGAAAGTTTTTAAAAATGTCGGGTTATCAAATGGCACTAATTCACCTTGGTAAGCTACGGTCTATAATAATCATGAGGATATTTCCATCCTATAATGACCTGATTCGAGCTGATGATTTATTCACATATGTGTGCATGTGTACGGCAATTGCAAGCTATTCTGAGGGTTTCAGATTATAAATTGCCCAATCTGCCATATAGCAACACATTAGGTAGTCAAGAATACTAAAATATTTATTCATTTTTTATTAATCAAGTTTGTATAGCTGTTCGTCTCGCCAAAAGGAAATATCCTAAGTTTTAACTGGAATTTAAGCAAGCAGATTCCCTCAGACACAGAAGGAAGTTTATGCGACAGTTTGGTTGCTTTTAACTATAATTTGAAGCTCCTTATGTATTGAGCAGAAAGAAAAAAAGAAAAACATGCTTGTGCAAGCGTCAACCTTTGACTATAGAAAACTCTCTTCAAGGGTGGTTTCTGCTTCTTTTTGCTGTCGGTTTGCTCAGGGTTGTGCTGCGTGTGTGCACACCAATAAAAAACTAACTTCTGCGTATGCGCAGAAGCAAAATCCAAGATGGCGACGCCACGGAGACACCGATAGAACTGGCTCCGTGACGTCACCGCAAAGTTACTCTGACTCTCTTCTTAAAAAATGGTGAAACACATAATGGTTAAAGAATCACTTGGTATATGTAATGGCCTATCCATTTAATTTTCACCATTGTATTCTGTGTAGGCATCTGTATGATACTAAATTAAAGTCATTGAAGGGATTAAAATAGTAATTACCTCCCTGAAGGTACTCAATGCTGAGATTTATTTTTGCTCATCTTGCCCACCTCTTCCAATATGTTGCTAGGGGAAATGACTATTCTGAGTGTCTGATATATGTCTGATGTATGTATAATGTACAATCAATGTAATATAATTAATATAATATATAATAACGATAATGTTGTGACATTATCTAGATTGTTGGCACAAATGTTTGATGATCGATGATAAAATGATCCTTGTGAAGAAAGAGTTTTATACATACAAATTGGACTTTTCTCTCTGACACCTAGTTTTATGTAGGATTTTTCCCTCCCCTCTTGTTTGGAGGGAAGCCTGAATTAGGAGTCTATATGCACATTCTAGATTTGCAGATCATTAAACTGGTCTTTAGGAGCTTGAGGATACTGTGTTTTATCACATATGATTAATAAACGTTTTCAACTAATAAATCAGTTATGCTCAGAATAATTTGTAAGTGAATTTAGAATTAATGTCAGCTAATCAATTCTGGTACACAGTCTTCCATTATCAATGCTTCAATTAAAATGACTTTTCTGGTACATTTATATACATATATATTTGCATACATAGATATTTAATCCTCCTCCTCCCTATTTGGTGAAATGTAACGTATGTAGTTGTTATATTCTATATTGTTGCTGCGATAACTGTATAATTAGGTCCTTGTAGCCTTCAGGGGCGTATCAAAGCTTGAAAATTTAAATGTTGTAGCTACTTAGTTGCCAAAAAAGGAATAACTTGTCCAATCTTTTAGTCAAGCATAAACTGATGCCACAATAAGAAATGTTTTTAGGAAATATTTAGGTTTTTTTCTCTTTCTCTTTTTGATTCAAAAGATCAAGGATGCAGGTAGTTCTCGACTTACAATGACTTGTTAGTGACCATTCAAAGTTACAAAGGCACTGAAAAAGTGACTTAAACTATTTTTCACACTCACAACTACATCCGCATTGTCACATGATCAAAATTTGGACACTTGGCAACTGGCATGTATTTATTTATAATGATTACAGATTTCCAGGGTCCTGTGACTTTCTGACAAGCAATGGGGAAGCCAGATTCAATTAACTTAAGAACTGTAGTGATTCACTTAACAACTCTGGCAAGAAAGATCATAAAATGGGGCAAAATTCACTTAACAATTGTCTTATTGAACAATAGAAATTTTGGGCTCAGTTGTGGTTGTAAATCAAAGACTACTGTGATTTCTGTTATCAGGACTTTAAGGGGACATTACCTTCATTGCACCTGTATCTTACAATTTCAATAATGTAGAATAAATGTTTTAAAATCTAATTCTTTTATTTTAATATTTATAGAACATTTATAGAACAATCCTGAAACATTACTTGTTATGAATTCATCTGTAATAAGAATTAGTTTGCTTGTCGATTTTACTAGCCTTTCATTAATAATGTCTAGGAAAATATTCCCATAGTAAATTCATAGATCACTTTATTAACACTACTATTCTCAGCATGTTTAAAAGAAAGCTTTATGTGGATTTAGTTAGCATGTCAAAAATTGAGCTGCATTATATTTAATGTTGGCAGATTTAGTATTTCAGTGCAGATAATTTGCAAGATTTTTATAGAAATGTAAAGGAAACTTAATGCTTCATGCTTGTCAAATTATTAGCATAGGTTGTTAATATAAAAATAAATATAAACTTTTCTACTAGCCACGGTGGCACAGTGGTTAGAGTGCAGTACTGCAGGCTACTTCTGATCACCCGCTGCCAGCAGTTTGGCAGATCAAATCTCACCAGGCTCAAAGTTAACTCAGCCTTCCATCCTTCCAAGGTCGGTAAAATGAGGACCCAGATTGTTAGGGGCAATACGCTGACTCTGTAAACCGTTTAGAGAGGGCTCTAAAGCACTACGAAGCAGTTTATAAGTCTAAGTGCTACTAATGCTACTAATGCTAATCAATTTACTAAACCAACTTCTTAAAAGGTTCTAGAAGGAACTGTTTTGATAAGCTCAAGGATTTATACTTAATAAATGATTTCATAATATTCTAGTATGCTGATGCTTTTTCCATTTTTAAAATATGCATTTCTTATTTAAATGTAGCATGTTCAGTTTAGAATATAGCAAAACATTAGCTATGTTTACATTTTCGTTACTCATTTGCTTCCTATTAAAACCAGTTTTTCCATTGAAGTGCTTTTCTTGTCTCTACTTTTCTATTTACAAAGAAAAACTGTAGATATAACATACACCTTCAATTTCCAGTATGATAATAATAGCCCAATTATTGTCAGTAGATTCACTGTTTTATTTGTTTCAAGTGTGTGCCTTAACAGTTAACAGTTTCTTTAAAAAGATTTAAGACTAATTTAATTTCTACTATTTTTGGATACGCTAAACATACAGTCAAAAACAGTTTTTTAATTAGTGAATACAGCAAATAACTACACAATCGCATTAATAGCTGGGGAGGAGAATATACTTTTATTGAGATCTTTAGAATTTCCAGAAATAATTACAATCCATAAAAAATATATATGAAGTACCAAAGAATCCAAACTTAGTGTCTTCTGACCACTGACATTTTTTTCTCAAAAAGTTTTGAATATTGTTTATGCTCAGTGATAATTATAAAATGTCTTTTAATACAGATCTCCTTAAACAATAGAGTTTTTACTTATTAGGAGGGAGAACTATATGTTTTGTCATAGGTTACAAATCAGGGTGGATTTGATTTAAATCAAGTCGATTTAAATCAAGCCTTTTTACTAGTGATTTAAATCATATTTTTTAAAGAGCAACTGTCATCTCTGTTCCACATCAGCTCCTCCTCTGACCTGCTGTTGACTCACAGACTGTCCCAATATTGCAGAATATACAGCTTCATGCTACATAACTAAGCTTCATTTCATGCTGAATAAACTAAATTATTAACGTAATCCTAAATAGAAAACTATCTTTAGATAGATTTTTACTCCAAATGCATTATATTAAAATATATTTGATAAAAATCAATCCAATTTAAATTTAAAAATCTGATTTTATTTTATTTTTTAAATCATAAATTTTTATCCACCCTGCTACAAATAATATGGTGATTTTTTTAAATCTCCTTTTTAATGCTGTTGAAGCACAGCATTAAACGGAGATCATTCTAATCTCCAAAATATTAAGGAGAAATTAACAGCATTTGAAAGAACTAATTTTTAAGAACAATATTGACTTCAAATTAATTGGGTTTCACTTAAGCACCTTTTTTATGACTGAAAATGAAAAGAAATGTTAATACAAAATATTTGTAAACAAAAGCATATTAAACATTGTGTATGTCAGTAAATAAAATAGTTACTAAAATAGTTACTAAGAATATAGAATAGTTGAGATATTCTAGGTAATATAAATCATAATTATCTAGAATTAAACTGAACAAACTATAATTAAAAATATAATTTCTGGATTTAAGTGGTTTAATCCTACTGAAATTTCTGATTCTTTTCCCCACCTCTCAATTTATAAGACATGGCATTATAGGATCTTTTTACCAACATATCTTGCCTTTTTTCAATAATTCTTGAGAAGGTTTAGTCAGCTTGAGGAAGCTTCAACTATCAAAAAGCTATTCATGTATGCACTTTTAACAGCAATATTTTTTGTATTCAGATGTTTAATAGCAGTGATTTACCACAAAATACTAGATGTAGTATGACTACATGGTTTTCATTCTCACTGGGTAAATTTGTGATAAAGATACAGCAGTGTTTTGGGTTGGGTATTGGTACAAATCTTAGTTGAAGAAATCTTAAGTAATTCAATTTCCTCCTGTCAAAGAAGAAATGTTAAGGACAAGTTATTCATAGATATGTAAATGGAATCAGAAATCATTCTGCAGCATTAATCTGATCTCCTTTTTTCTAGTCCTTTTGGTCTGTACTTTTGAAATGCAATGAGTGGCATTACATAACTCAGTTTTATATTGAATATGTTGAACACAGACTTACTGAATCAGTCCTGAATCTATGGTCAAAATAGAAGGATGATATTTTGTTTTGTGAAGGGCACAATAAAGCACATTGTTTAGGTTCTATAAATGAAATATTTTGGTAATCACTGGCTAGCTACATGACTCTTGAATATTTGAGGTTTGTCTCCTGATTGTCCCCTGAGAATACCTATGGAATTTCCCTGAAAGAAGGCATACTGCCTTAAGATGTAGACAGTCCATTACTCTGATTATTGTTGAAAAGTATTTTTCCTATAACTCTGGCAAATCCGTTTTAAATACAATACTTCCAAATCAAGTGATTGTTGCCACATCTGGTGGGTTATTTTCTAAATTGTATATTTGAGAGAAGTTTAGAGATTAAAAATGAAATTGTTGGAAGTTTCCTGTTATTATTAAAATAGCCACTAAATTTGTCTTCCTTAAAAAGTAGACTTGCTGCAGCTTTGCAGATTAGTATGATAATGCATTTGGTCTTCCACTTTAGAGATTGTTAATTCTTTCTTTAAAATGTTAGAATGTCCTCTCTTCATTCTTTTAGACAAAGCAGACTGTTCTCACTTTCATTATTTAGTACCTTTTTTAAAAAAAAAGGTAGATTAATTCTGGTGAGGATTCTATAATCTTGCTTGTATCTTCTTTGTGTAGGGAACTGTTAAATACCTCTACCATTCAGCAAATCAATAAGTAAGGCTGTTTTCATATAAAAGATGTGATTTTTTTTTCTTGCTAGTAATGGAAGATTCATTCTTTTGTTTAACCGTTGACTTTCTGCCCAGATTTAGTTGGGAAACATTTAGGTTTTTCGCCATTAGATGTTTAAATAATTCTATATTCTACAGCAGGTCAACACTGAAGCTTCATCTTTATCATCGTCCCATTCTTTTGATAGAAAAACAGTTGTAAATGCTTAGAGAGCCACCATCTTTCACTAAAAACAGCATCTGTTTCTAACTTCAGCTTTTTATTTTCTATCTTTCATTTTCTTTTTTCTTTTTTTGTTGATAAATCTCCCAGACAACAACAGTTCTGTAGAGAGTTTAAATATGAAGGAATGGCAGGACGGGCTAAGGGCACTTCTACCGAACATTAACATCAACTTTGGTGGACTGCCCAATGCTACTTCCCCCTCCAACGCCAACCACAGTGTACCAACGTCCAACACTGCCACAACCGACAGCCTGAATTGGGACAGCCCTGGGAGCTGGATGGACCCCGCAATCATCACAGGTAACAATTTCTCGCTCATTCAGCTCCATTGACAATGATCAAGTGCATATTTGGCACAAATTAATCAATACACCTTTTTTGGAAAAAAAATGCGGTGGTCTCTTCCAGCTTCCATCTACCAACTTTCAAGAGGCCCAAAAATCTTAGAACAAATGGACATTAATACCCCACAGTCTTTTCTTTTGCATGCCTGGCGTCTTTCTTAGCATATATGAGGTTTCTGTCGGTTCCCACATCAACATGAGGGCATGCTTTTCTGTGCAATATAGTTCCTATGCTACCAGATTTTAACTGGATTATTTTTTTTATTAAAAAGGGACATACTCCACTGTTTATAAAGCTCTCTTTATAAGGCTGGTTTCCTTGTAATGGATAATAATGATTTGGAAAGGTAGAAAAGAAATTGTATGTTATTACGGAAAAATGTCTGGGCAGTGTGAAAAAATCATCTTAAGGGACAAATGCTCCCCAGGAAAACTCAGCTTCAATTGTGTTTGAAAAATTGTATTCATAGTCATTTCATTTCTGCAAGCTAATAATTATGATCTTGCTACTGGTTAAATTGTACTGTCCTACTTCATATATGTACTTCTTGCTTGCCTTGAGTAACCTGTCTCCTCCTGTGTTTCTCTTCTTCCTAGGTATCCCAGCCTCCACTGGAAACAGTTTAGACTCTCTTCAAGACGACAATCCACCACATTGGCTAAAGTCTCTTCAAGCTCTCACAGAGATGGATGGCCCCAGTGCTGCCCCCACACAGACCCCCCACAGTAACCCCTTCAGTACACAAATTCCATTGCACAGAGCCAGTTGGAACCCCTATTCCCCTCCTTCAAACCCTGCCAGTTTCCACTCTCCTCCCCCAGGCTTTCAGACAGCTTTCAGACCCCCAAGTAAACCCCCCACAGATTTACTACAGAGCTCAGCGTTGGATCGTCATTAGGAAAACTACAAAAACATTAGAAATGCAGGAATTGCTCCTCCCAGACTTCCTGTACCCACCTATGGCCCCTCTTTCATATTTTTCTTTCTGAAGAATCTGGTTCCTGGTCAAAAATCTTTCCCAACCAGCTTCCAAATGCAATGCAATCACAGGGTCATAACTATTATCTTTTTTTCTTAAGTTTTGCTGAGTCGGTGTTTGAAATACACTGTTTAAAAACTATTTCTTTAAACACACTAAGAGAGAGAAATCAAAGTGCATAATATTTTCATGAATCTTTTGCACATAATTATTTTAGCGTAGCAGAAAAATGTCATGTTGACAATAGAAGAAAATAATACAAAATTCAGAATCCAGTGCAGAAATATATTGGGGGAAAGCAGTGGCCTAACATTCGTGTTGCATTCTGTGAGTTGATTATACAGAGAAATACTTTTTTTCCCCTTTTTTTCTCTTGAAGGGTGGGACAGTTTTGTCAGTAAAGTTTTGGCATAAAGTAGGTGAAAGACAATTTGCCTGTAGAAATAACTGACATGTTGGTAAGAAATGATTTAACAGAGGGAATTTTTAAAAGTTTTGGCTTTAGATTTCAAATAAATATAATGTTTTAAAAATATCACAGATTTAATACCTAGCATATGCATAATATAATTATAAGCAGCTGAAACACGAGTGATATTCACTTCAATCTTTCTGTCTTCTTGTCAGTCTCTCTTTTTTTTTAAAATCACCTGATTAAGACACTCTGAGATAGCACTGCATTGGGGCCACAAGATCATCATCAGGAGCGCAACCTTTGACGACCTCTGCCTGCAGCTTTTACTTAACCTTGTAGTTTCTGGACGTTTGTGCAGTATTGAAAGACGGGAAAAAAAGAAACATAAAATTAAACATGGTTATAACCTGACGCTAAAACTAAAAACAAGGAAATGTACCTCTTTCTTCAGAATTAAAACTAAAATCTTAAATAAAACAGAAAACTTGATGACAACCTTTTGTGAATTCTCTCTTTTTTTCCTGTTGTATGTATATGTCAATTTCTGTGATAAGATTTCCCAAAAATTCTTGAGGCTGTGTACTCCCCATGGAGCATTTGATACCTTAACACCATTATTTATATTTTTATGTCATGTCTCATTTTTATTTTCTCGAATAAATGTTATGCCACCCTCCCTGACAATTCTTTCTCCTCTGCTTTTAAAGTCAAGAATTTTTAATTTAAACAGACCAGATTGTATTATTAGATTATAACTGATATTTTGTAGGATATTCCTAATAGTCATACCTTATTGGAATTTATAGCTTCATTTTAAACATGATTTAATATACTTAAAGATCATATTTACTACCTGAGTGTTTCTCTGGCTGGAGAATTCTGGGAGTTGAAGGACATCTTTCTTTAAGTGGCCAAGGTTGAGGAAACACTGCACTACCTTAACCAGATCTCATATTTTAGAAATGAAAACGATTCAGTGTATTAAGAAAACATTTTATCCAAGGAAGGAGTTTTGCAAGCTGAAAAGTACATTTGTGATTCTTGTCAATTTCAGACAAATACAGAAGTCACAGAAATATAAAGAAAGCAAAAAATGTGCATCCAAAATTTGCATTTCCTTCAGAGAACAAATACTGGTATTTGCCTTTTTTTCCTGTTACATATCAGAGTGTACTGTTCCCTATTGTAGATAAAGAAGAAGTTGAATCGTAAAGCCTTGCCTAAGATATATATTTTAGTCTGATAAATCTATGCAATACCATCCTAGGAACAAATTGTATCTTTCCAGCTTTATGTACTTCATGCACTCTACTTTTAACAAAGCTATCAATTTCTGAAATAAGTTTTCTGTCACATCTGAATCAGCAAATGCCGATTTTAAAGAATTTGTCAGAATATAAAGTTGGGAGCATAACAACAGGTTAGAAGGTATTGTTACTGGCTGTTAGCTAGAAATTGTGGAAATTTTTCAATCATTCCTCCATGAAGCTGTTAGTGGGACATTTTAGTTCTTGTGTGCCATTGCCCTTTACCAAACGAAGTACTAGGATAGCATATATAGAAACATAATTTCATCCTAGGCTAGATTAGGCTTCCTAGGCTAAATAAACCATAGTTCAAATCATTTGAAGATCTTCCCACATAGGCAGTTATACAATAGCAAATTATTGAGTTGATTCTGAAACTTAATAAAATTTGGCAGTTTTAAGTTACAACAGCACTGGAAAAATTGCTAATTTTTCATAATTAAATAATGAGATACTGACTTCTTTATAGCCTTATTAAAAAAAAATAAGTTGGGGCTCTGTTAGCCAGGATAGATGGGGACTTATGTGTAACTCAAACACTTCTACCTTGTGTCTTATTACTCTTGAAGTCTCATACCCTATTGCAATTTGAGCTTTTTTCAAGGTTTCTGTTAGGTTGACTTGTCCTGATTAAAGAATATTGGATGTCTCAGTATAGATGCCCTCTATCAAAGTTGCATATTTCCCCCCAAAATTGAAGTGTAGCTTTGTGAATTTGTGTACATGTGTGTTAACTTCAAGTGAACTTGGCTCCTGGTGACTACCTGGACTAGCCCCTGCAGTTTTCTCAAGATTTTTGGAAATGGTTTGCCACTGCCTCCTTCCTAGGGCTGAGAAAGAGTGACTGGCCTAAGGTGACCAGCTGGCTTTATGCCTAAGAACTCAACAATTTCCCAGCTTCTATTTTGGTGCCTTAACTGTAACATCAAACTGGCTCTCTTAATATGTAAATACATTACTTATATTACCTATTATAAAGTCTTCTGGAAGAAAAACAGTAACGTTTATTTATCTCTTTAATGTTTTCTAGCAGCACCTATGTCTTGTTGAGTTTTCCATTGTGAAGGGAACAATATATCTAAAATATGCTGCCTTATTTAAAAAAAAATTAAAATGGAATTCTTCACTCTCCTTGGGTCTGAGTCCTTATGTGACATTTCTATTCTTAATTTTTCTAGTATTAAACAAAAAAGCTTAATTTTTTCCCCCCAAAGTGTTAACATTTTATCAAACACCTATTGAGAAAGTAATTTTTTTATCATTTTAACTGCCTCAGTTCAACCAAAATATTTAAATCTTTCTTATTCCTGATTTTAATTTCTTGTTTTATCTTCTGATACATTGAGATGAAATTATTATTAAAGAGTTTGTTAATGTTTTGGATTATATTAATTATAATTATAATATATCAACAATAAATATTATATTATTATAATTATATTAATTTCTAAATCCAAACCCACTACAATATTTAAATTATTATCTATCCTTGTACTTTAGGAAAATTTTGGAAGAATTTTCTGGAAGAACTCAGTTGTGATTTTGAAAATTTGCTACCATCTGATATTTCTACAAAATTTTCAAATTCTATCCTAATATATTTACTTGTATTACTAAAAATCCAATTTATCTCTTTAATTTCTTCATTGCTATAAAAACTATTACTATATTTCTATAACAAGAATTAATAATTGCTAGGATAATTGATAGCCATGCTTGGTAGTTCTTGAAATTTCTTATTCATATTTCTTAATTCTTTATTGGACATTGATTATATTATAAAGCTGATCTACTGTATTGAAAAAGTAATTGCCAGATTTAAAGTTTGTTTTGAAAATAGTGCTTTCTGTACAGTCAAATGCTTTAAATATCTCTTAATGAGCATACTGATAGAGAAACATTAACTTTCAAGAATGACTAATAATTAACAGTTTTCTGGTGGGGCTAGATATATAATACAATTTCTCATAATTTCTCCCATAATTGAGAAGTTTGGCTAGTAGTTTAGTATATTATTTATGATAAATATGAAGAGAGATAAGTCTGGAAGAAGATAATTCCAATGCCTTTATATAACACTTCCATTTATCTTTTAGAAGCTTATTTTTTAGTAATTTTGAGTTTTTATTGACAAATACATAGATTTTTTTTTATTTAAATCAGATTTTATTAAACAAAATATATGAGCTAATAGTTATGCCAGTTTCTAAACATCAAGCCTTTTCCTTTTCTTAATGCTTAGGTGTATATATTAATTAAGTCTGAATTGTATCCACATATATTTAAATTCTGAAAATAATACGAGAAGACCCAATTTGGTTTAGTGGTTAGGGCACCAGGCTGCAATGTGGGAGACCATGAGTTATAGTCCCCACTTAGCCATGGAAGCCAGGTGGGTGACTTCTCCTCACAGGATTGTGCAGAAAGTAATAGGAGAAAGGCGTGTTGTCTATATTTGCTGCCTTGAATTATTTGTAATTTCAGACAGGATACAAATAAATAGTACATTCATTGTGTTGATTTCTTCTTATTCTGCTCATTTACATTGTATTTCCACCTCTTATATATTGGATTATCTCTGTTTGGATTAATTTATTTAAAAAATAATTATGGGCCAAATATAGTCTATCCTCAAATGAGATTGGTATTTCTTTGAATAATATATAAAGCCCTTTGTGAGTGCATGCTTTGTGTTAGAGATATCGGTACGTTCCTGCAGTTATATCAAATTCTGCAAATCTTTAGATGCTAAAAATTATCTTTTTTTTAATAATGTTTATTAGCGTTTTTAAAAATCAACATACAAAAACTTACAAACAATAAACAACAAAGTACAAAAACAATATATTTACATATACTCTCTTTTACAGCTTTTCTTAAACGGTTTTGCTATTATTTACAGATTTTCCTTTGTTTCTATCTTTAA
>JANHFT010003043.1:52310-65298 GCA_032467955.1 Pseudoxenodon macrops | reverse complement strand
TATCTATCTATCTATCTATCTATCTATCTATCTATCTATCTATCTATCTATCTATCTATCTATCTATCTATCTTGCCATTGCCTTCTTCCTAGGACTGAGATAAAGGGATTGGTTAAAAGTCACCCATCAGTCCACAGCCTTTAACCTCTACCCCAAATATTTAAATATAAAATAAATAAATAAAAGAATCTGGGAGTCTTTTTGTTCAGGGATGATACAACTGGATTAAAATGCAGGCCTGGCACTTTTATCTATTCTTGCAAAGTATGAAATTTATAGCAGCAAAGATTTTCTATCAGTCACTTCAAGAGTGACATGGGCAACATATATATTTAATGAATAAATTTTAGAAAATAAACATTTTTGGATTTCCGAGGCCACTTCTAATTTATTGTTGCCCCCTTCTTTTTGCCCTCGTATCTTCAGCAGAAGAGAAACTAGTTTCTAGTTTTGTCTAAATCAATGAAGTGTGACAACTGCCATGCCTTGCATAACTGAGCATAGGGATTTCTGTTCTATTTCTCTATTGCCTGAGGTCTTTGACAATACTTCACCTGTCTCTTCTTGTTTAAGTAGAAAATATTACTAGATCCAGCATACAGGCAAAGCATTATTAACCAGTTCTTTCAAGAAGCAGTTTTCAGTTATAAGTCACTTCTTCACACTAACCTGAGCGTGAAAGCTGAAACTGGAACGTAGGGGATTAATGAATAGAGTTTCTACCATTTACACCTTCCTCATTCTGGAGGTAAAATGTCACTAGACATTAATCATATCTAATCACACCCTAAGCAGGTTTATAGTGTGTACTTATGGATAAGGAATCATACTAAAGTAGACTAAATTGTTTGGATAGATTAAATGTAAGCAATTCAAGTTAGCAAAGGAATTAAATGAATTCTGGTTTCAACTGAGTAAATGTATTTCAAAAATCAAATAGAGGTTGTTCCACCAAGGACTCCATAAGTGGTTGCCTAATTTAAATGCTACAAATAACTTATGAAGCAATTCACAGGAGTGTACATGAAAAGAAAAACACCTATTGTTTCACAGTATGGCCTAGTTTAAACTTAATTCCTTGTGAGCTGCTCAAAAGCAAAGGAAAATCCACAATGTAGAGATTTCTGCAAGGAATCACCTTCCAGTTGGGAGATACTTCAGAATTTAACCTAATGCAAAGTATCTAATGTACCTTCCTAGTCTAGGGAAACTTTTGCATGGTATAATTAATAGTTGGACATCTACATGTGGTTCAAAATCTTATATGAAGGAAAGCCCCTTATCCTTCAAAGTACTTTCTGCCATTTGAGTTGAAATATGGTATCAGTTTCTTAGCTAAAATTTATTTCAGTCATTTTTTATATGGTCAGAAGACTTCTGGCAGATGGTCAGAACTGTCCTTTGCTAAGACAAGAGACAGATGTCACCCAAAAGACATGGACAATTCAGTCCATTGCATAGTTTGGATGGGAAATGGAGATACAAAAATGTGAACTTTGATCTCTCTGTAAAAAGAACTTCTGGTACATAAATTTCCTGATTTCATTGTCATCAGTTACTGCAACAACACATGGATTTGTCAAATTGAGGGGGTTTAATGGAAAAGGAAGGTCAGCAGAATGAATGCTAGCTATCAGTGTGACCTTGGGTTCTATGATAGTTTAAGGTTTCTCTTTTATTTCCCCCCCCCTAAATTGTAGGCATTTAAACTCCACTCTCCTTTATAGTGAAATGCACTGAGGCTTGCTAAAGCAGTAAACTAATTTAAACAGTAAACTTGATCCTAAAAACAAGAACAGGCTAAAGTATGAAGACAATTTAAAAAAAAAAAAGATCACATCAAAGGTTTGGCGGTACTGTATCTGAGGCTTAAAAGAGGAGGAGCTTATAATATTTTAAGATGGTCTTTTATAATATAAGCACCGCCACACAAAAAGTATTGCTTTATGTACTCACCATTACAATTGGTAAGCAAGACTCTTTACCTCTTAATTGCATTTCTTCCCTCTTCTCTGTTTCTTAGCATTACCTGACTGCACTTGGAGGTCTCGTCGCAATTCCTCTCATCCTTTCCAAATCACTTTGTCTGGAGCAGGACACTCTGACACAAAGTCACCTGATCAGCACCATATTTTTCGTCTCGGGGATCTGCACTCTTCTTCAAGTTATCTTTGGAGTAAGGTAGCCATATATATTTCCAGCATGATTTCTCTTTTTGATTATATCTACCCATCCCAGCAGGTCCAGCAGGAAGGGCATGCGCAGGTCCCATCTGCTAAGGAATTCCATCTGACGGGACCTGGAAGTCGTGCCTTTTCTGCTCTGACTCTTACTGTCTAGAACATCGTCTCCCCCCACCCCCTGCAAGGTGAGCTTAGTCCCATTTCCTTTAGCATTCAAGAAAGTCCTTAAAATCTGGTTTCCCCAGCAACTTTGAGGATGCTTGGGAGCCTGCATGGTGGTTGTATGATGTTCAGTGATTGTTATTCTCCCATAATCTTGGTTTTTTTAATGCTTTCATTTCAGAGGTGGGTTGCTACCGGTTCGGACCGGTTCTACCGAGTAGGTAGTAGGCCATTGGTGGCCACATGGAGCTAGTTCTGCTGCTCCGTGGGCGTCGGCATTTTTTTTTTGGGGGGGGGGAAGAATTTTTTTCTTCTGCGCATGCGTAGAAACCGAGTTTCCAGCACTTCTTTTCAAGTGCCTTTTCTCCAGATTAACTGAACTTTTTAAAATAAAAAACAAAGTATTATATAGGATCAGGTGAGTTAAATAGAGTCCAAGTCAGGCTGAAAATCCTGGCACACCTTAGTCCATCTGGATGATTCAGTTTTACTCATTCTACCATGCATTTCTGCCTTCAGTCCAGCGTTAGGAAAATATAAAGAAAAGTACTTTGGATCCTGTGGCAAAAAGCTGGCACTAACAAACTTAAGAAACATAAAGGCAGCTGGGCAATTATCTGTGAATAATTTTTTAATGAAAATTTCCTTTTTTAAATGAATGAAACTAAATCTGTAGTTACAACTGCAAATTTACTGGGAACTAGGATCACAAGAAGAGAATGGGAGGCAACAATCATTCACACAGTTCTAAACCAAATCAGTGCAGACGGCCTAGCTAAACTATGTATTTATACCTGAGATGAATAGGCTCTTGGGATTGAGGAGATGCTTCCAGTTCATTTAACTGAGAAATAGTTTGAAATAAATAATCTGGACTTTTATTTGGATGCTATTAGGGAGACCTTCCTAAATCTTGCTGTGCCAAATGAAGCAAAAAGTTCTATCTCAATGTCTTGACTCTAGCCAACAAATCAGAAAATTATATACTGCAGCTGTATTGAAACAAAAGGTTAGAGATAGAATTTTAATTTGGATATACAGTATGCACAAAACTGGGATTAGACTCAAAGGCCTAAACGGCTAAAAGTAGTCATTGATTTATGACAATAATGAAACCCAGCATTACTGTTGTACATATTGATGGCCATGAGTCAAGGCATCCATGTGACTGACCTGGTTTTATGACCTTTTTGTGGCAGTCATTAAGTGAACTCTCTGATCATCAAGCAAGCTCATTGTCCATAATGGGAGTTTTTAGCTGGAAATTGAAAATAAAGAAAATGTCTTAAATTGTGGCCACATGACCATGGGATGTGGCAAGTGGCCATAAATACGAGTACCCAAAATGCAATCACATGGGAGCCTTCCATTGGAATTTTGAATCTGGATCATAAGTACCTTTTGGGGTGGTAACTTCAGATGGTCACTACGTGACCGATCATAAATCAAGACTACGTGTATTTTCAACTCTATAGTTTCTTTGATCTATCAATTTCACATCAAGCATCTGCCACAACAATATCAATGTAATCTCAGTGTCAAGGTTCCAAGTAACAGCCCCAAAGCAGTCAAAACTCTGAGGCTTAGAGTTTTCTCAAAGCATAATTTTATTTGGGATGTCATATTGGCACAGCTGGTGAAAACCAAAAACCCAAAGTTCTTGCCCCCAGGTCACATGTTCATCACGTGGTCCAAGCAGGTCGCAGTCCCAACTCCAGCTGGCTTTGGTCCACGCCCTTCCAACACCTGGTTGAGCAATCTTGACTCCCACGGGAAAGAATGCTATTTTGGTTACACATCCCCCCAGCTATCTCTACCTCCCCCCTCATGTTTCCACAATTCTACCCGGCCTTGCTGTGGCAGTCCTGAAGATGCTCCCGAAATGGCTTCAAGGCTGACACTTAGTGAACTGAGTCATAAATGCTCTTGATATAAAATGCTTTGAAGGATTCTATATTGAAAAACGAAAGTCCTGGGAGAAAAAAAACCATGTGTGTAGAGGAAGAATGTGCAACTCAGTCAAGGAAAGGCAAATTCAAATGAAATATTAGGAGTCTGACAAGTAATATTAGAGCAGATCGGTTAGCCAAAATGAAGCAGCTTCAGAGTTCCCTTTAGACAACTTTTAGAGAGCATCATGAGACTTTTTTTTGAAAGGGACGTATGCTGCTCTGTATGCATCTTTATTTTTTTGAGAGTGAAAGGGAAGAAACATAGCAGAGTAATTTTCTGAAACAGTGTTTTCTCTACCCAACAATGAAACTTTCAGAACCGGGCAACAAATGCCCTTTGTTTAGAATAAAGCAAGATTCTAATTTAAGAGTCCTTTCCCTTCCTCACCCTCTCAGGAGATTTTCAATTTCACAATAACCCCTTTGATTCTGCTAGGAATTGCAAACCACATCCACAGCTACTAAATTAAATCAGTTTTGCCAAATGCTTACTTAGCTGCAAAGAATATACTTTACAAGAGGCTTGGCCTCTGCTACAGAATGAGGAACAAAGTTGGTGAACATCACCCAACAATTAGGAGAGATTTTCAATTCATATATTACTAAAACTCTTTTTGTGTTATCTGTTTGTCTGTTTATATCCTCAAGTTATCCCAAATGATGCATTATATTGCAACAATTTTGAATCAAGATACTTACAGTACACTCTTCTTAGATGACCCTAGGACTGTCCAGCATTGGGGTAAACATTTTTTGTTTGCACAAACTATACTGGCCTCTAGTTTCTTTCTGGGTACAATTCAAGGTGCTAGTCATCACCTTTAAAGCTGCATATGGCATAGGACCAGATTATCTGTGGGACTACCCCTCCCTAAATAATCTACCCATCATCCAGGTCAGATAGGACAGGCACACGTATAGTCCCTTCCCCTAAATATTGTCACTTGATGGGAACTAGAAAGCACATGTTTTCCATGGCAGTTCCTGACTTATGGAACACTCTGCCACCTGAAGTTTGACAGGCCTCTACCTGCCTAGCCTTCCACAACTTTGAATATCTTTTCCCCCAGGCACTGAGATAAGAGATATTGACTTGGTGCCAGGTTTTTGTTGTTTTTAATTTTTAATGTGTTTAGCTTTATAGTTCTGCTGCAATTTTTACGTTGTTTTTACTTTTGATTGGGAGCCGCTCAAACTTGGCTATAAAATGGACAGCTACAAAATGTTTTAAATAAATAAATGCATTTTGAAAATGTTATCAATGTACGCATCTCATATTCGGTTTCTCAATCATTCAGGTCATACAAAGAAAACAAGTTTCCTGATGGCTAAATAATAAAAGGTTGTGGGATATTTTTAATGTGTGCCAGTGTGTAGCAAAAAATGACAATAAAGCTTTTCTTATCTTATCTTATATCCTCAGAGAGAGCTGAGATAAACTTTGATAAGTGGTAAATGGGATTTCAAACATATTGTCAGGGTTCCAAGTAACACCCCCAACGAAAGAAAACTCCCAGGCATGAGTTTCCTCAAAGTTCCATTTTATTAGAGATGTCATATTGCCACATCTGGGAAAACCCGAATCTGAAAGCGTCCAGGTTTTTCCCACCCAAAAGAAAGTTTAAGCCCCTGCCCAATACCCACAAGTTCATCACATGGTCCAATCGCAACACCGTCCCAACTGGAAAGTTTCCTAACCACTCCCCTCCAGGTGCAGGGCAAGACGGCTTTGACTCTCTGAGAAAAGAATGTTATTATGACTACATATCACCCACGCTCTATACAATCCCCCCTCCCAGTTTCCCACAGTAGTAATTGTGGCAGGCCTGAAGGCCCAATGTAAAAGATGGCTTCTAGGCCTGACACATATACCTTCATATTTTGCTTTAGAGTGTATCTTGATATAGGTATGCATAGTGGGGCAGTGGTTAGATTGCAGTATTGAAGGCTAATTCAGCTCACTGCCAGGAACTCGATCCTCACCAGCTCAAGGTTGATTCAGCCTTCCATCCTTCCAAGGTCAGTAAAATGAGGACCCAGATTGTTGGGGGCAATATGCTGCCTTTTGTAAATTGCTTAGAGAATGATGTAAAGCACTATGAAGTGGTATATAAGTCTAAGCGCTATTGCCATTTCGTTCAGGCTCCATCTCCAAAATAAATTAACCCTTCAAGGTCTGACCATGAATTCAGTCTGTGCATTTTAGCAAAAATATGACAGAGAAAATATTGAGAAGCTGGGGTTATGGGATCAGTTGGGATTGTTGCTAGTGTACCAGCCTCACTACTGCATGGCAACCTCCCTGCCTGGACTCCTGGAGACTGTCTCAGGGCTGGCAGTGGAGTTCCCCAACTTAATGGTTCTGAGGGACTTCCACTTGCCATCCCTTCGGCCTCAGAAGCAGCCCAGCAGTTCATGACCACTGTAGTGGCCATGGGCCTATCCCAGCTCATCATGGGTCTGACTCATGAACAGTGATCACACACCAGATATGGAACAGTGAGTCTTCTGGTGCACTTAAAGCACATTGCTAAAGCCTTGAGGTAAAATGAGAGATTTTCTCTCTAGGTATTGCTATTGTAAGTTCATTTTTTTTCTTGGCGATGTTTGCACTTTTAAATGTATTTTCTTTCATGTGTTGGTCAAATAAGTGCCGTACACATTGGACAACTGGAATTAAGTATGCAAAAAGCAATCCTGTTGGATGAGCTAATAGTTCGGTTGTAAAATATAAGTCCCTTCATCTTGGTTGGTAATCAGTAAAATACTTATTGGAATTCTTTCTAATATCAGTGGAAGTCCAAGCTGTGGCTTTTACTGTGAAATGCAGTTTTACCTGATCTACAGCAGATTAGGAAGCTATGACATAAACTTATAAAGACAGAGGAATTCAATCTCCTGAGGAAATAGCAACACCGTACTGTGAAGTGAAAGAAGACAGATGAAAATGATAATATTTTCAGGAATCCTATTTCCTCCATACCCGGGACACTTTAATAAATGCCCCAGATGTAATCTGATATGCCTAGTACTTAATTGTTTAGTTTTCTGCTAGTTGGAAGATTCTAATAAATGCCTTATCATTCAACGCATTTCTTAAAACAGAATAGTTTATAAAATCAAAAAAAATGTACAATGTTTTATATTAACCAACCCTTTAAATTCTGAAACTATGAAGGAAGGTAATCAACATAGGTAAGAGAGCATTTCATTGCTGGAGAAGTAAAAAAAAAGAGAGTACAGGAAAACAGTGTGGGATAAAGGAGCATTTAGAAAATTCTGCAAGGGCAGGCACTTATCCTTAGTATATGGATCTGGTATGTAAAAAGCTTTTCCTTACATGTAGGGTTTAGGGGCCCTTGTATGTCTTTACTGCAGTTTCTTTGCAACATCCAAAGTACTGGGCAGGGATCTATGGAACTGCATTACAGAGTCCAGATCAGTGTGTTCTGTGAGCCCATTCAGCGTGGGACTGCTGGACATGTTCATGACAAGATTCCAGTTTAATTATATAGCCTATATATCCCTCTTTGAGAGATCCGTGTTCTCTTCTTGTCACTGTATGATAGCACAATGTGTCTCCAGGGGCATAAAAAACAGACATTACTTGAATACACCTCCACATTCCAATGATGTTCTTATTTCTGCAGAACATTCTTTGACAACTAAGATCAAAAGACTTTTTGGAAGGAAGAAAAAAAGGAGCAGTTTGTGTTGTGGAGCAAATTTACAAGTTTGATTTCAGTTTGACTCAAATAAGTTACACAGTGTACTTTAGTCCTGTTATTTAACCAAGTCTAACAAGCTAAGACGCTGAGCTTGTCGATCAGAAAGGTCGGCAGTTTGGCGGTTCGAATTTCTACTGCCGCATAATGGAGTGAGCTCCCGTTACTTGTCCCAGTTTCTGCCAAACTAGCAGTTCGAAAGCATGTAAAAACGTAAGTAGAAAAATAGTGACCACCTTTGGTGGGAAGGTAACAGTGTTCTGTGTGCCTTCAATGCTTAGTCATGTTGGCCACATGACCACAGGTCTTCAGACAGTGCTGGCTCTTCGGCTTTGAAATGGAGATGAGCACCAGCCCCTACAGTCAGGAACGACTAGCACATATATGCGAGGGGAACCTGTATCTTTACCTAACAAGGCTATGTTTTTCCAACCTGCCCTAAGAAATAGATCTTGTGCTTCAGAGAAGAAAGATGGTTAAACTGTTCACCTGTTAGTCTTTTTAAAGAAAAAATAACCTTAAAAGTTTATTTATTTTCTTGAGGTTTTTTTAATGTACATGTCTGTGTGATGTAAATGTTTAACCTTAATAACAACTATTTCAGAGAAAAATACTAATAGGAGAAGGTTGGTGCCCAGAGTTATAGTTGAAGTTTGTGGCAGTCAAAAAAATGTGTCAGCATGTAACCAAACCCAGGTTTACAATCTTTCATGCACTGATCATTAAGCAAACACTATGGTATTAACTAAATCCATTAAACACAATGGGCTTTTTTAAATTTTTTGCCAGAAGCCGGAAGTGCATTCTGGAAATCTGTAAAAAAACCACAAAAATCTTGGTCATATGACTGCAGGACACTGCAAATGACTGTAAATGTAAGCCAATTGCTAAGTACCCAAAATGCAACATATGACTGCAGGTGTGTGTGTATGAAATCATCGGAACTACAAAATTGGGTCATAAGTACCTTTCTGGGGGTCCATTGCGACATCAAATTGTCACTAAGCAACCAATCATTTAGTGAGGACTAGATGCAGCTAGATTTTCTCCATGATAATCAGTATGCAGTCCTCAATGGAACTACATTTATGTGGAGTGAATCATACAGTGGGATACCTCATGGTTCTGCCTTGGGTCCAATACTGTTCAATATCTTCATAAATGATCTAGATGAGGATATTGAAAAGGGTGCGCATCCAATTTGCGGATGACACTAAGTTGGGCAGAATTATTAACATTTTGTAAGATAGAGTCAAGATTCAGAAGGATCTTGACAGACTTGAATATTGGGCCCTATACAACAAAATGCAGTTCAGTGGTGAGAAAAGTAAGGTCCTGCATTTAAGTATGAAACCAACCCCCACAGGTACAGAATTGGCAGGACCTGGAGCAATAATAGAACCTGTGAGAGAGTGAGAGATGTCCAAGTGGGCCACTGCTTAAGTACGAGCCAGTAGTGTGCTGCAGCTGTCAAAAAAGCCAATGCAGTCCTAGGCTGCATCAACAGGTGGATAGCGTCAAGATCGTGAAAAGTGATAGTATCCTTCCATATTGTACTAGTAAAGCTATACTTGGATTACTGCATCCAGTTCTTGTTACCATGCTGAGATCCATTTTTTCCAGGGAAGAGCAACAATGACGATAAGGGGGCTGGAGGCCATATGATAAATGGCTAAGGGAACTACCGGTAGGAATGTTTAGCCTAACAAAGAGAAGGCTTATGAGTGACATACTAGCTGTCTTCCAATACTTTAAAGGCTGTCATAGGGAAGAGGGGATTGGTTTATTCTCCAAAGCACCTGAAGGCAGAACAATAAGCAATGGCTTGGAAACATGTCAGGGGAGATTCAATCTGGAGCTAAGGAGAATTTTCCTGACAGGATAATTAATCAGTGGAACGGCTTGCCTCATGTAACTGTGAATGCTCTATTGCTGGTGGTTTTCAAGAAAAGATTGGACAACCATTTGTCCTGGATGGAAAGGACTCCTGCTTTGGGCAGGGTATTGGACTAGAAGACCTCCAAGGTCCCTTTCAGCCCTATGATTCTATCATTCTTTTCTAAAGTTCTCGTTTTCCACATGGAACTCTAATTTGCACTGGATGAGCCTAAGCATTATTTTCTAATATGTGAAATTAAGGATATTGTAATCATAGTTCCTTAAATGGACTCCAGAAGATGACAGAGGACAGGAAGGCCTGGAGGAACGTTGTCCTTGTGGTCGCGATGGGTCGGACACGACTTCACAACTAACAACAACAATCATAGTTCATACACTCTGTTAAGTGTGTTGGCATATAGACTGATCTCTTCGAATCTGTTGGCCGTTCTGTTTTTCTCCAGATTTGCTGGCATAGCTTAGTTTTACCTTTACTTACTGTCTTTAAATCTTTACTGATCCTTTTTCTGTTTCTTCCCATATTTTCATAGATATTTTGACAATTTCTGTAGCATTCTGTCTTGGTAATGATCAAAGTTGGCCTAACTTCAGCAATTAGTGCTAGAGGTTCTTGTAAGTATAGAATATCCTCTAAGCTATTTTGGATGTTGATATCATTTAAGGGCCCAGTGGCACATTTTTATTCAAGAGGCCATTGCTGCACCTGCCCATTTTGGACAATTTCCATCCAGTTTCCAACCTTCCCTCTTGGGACAAAGGAAGAAGGTGAGGTGAAATGAACAGGTTGTCCAAGATTGGTTTCAGAGCTCCTGCTCAAAAAGCAAGTGGCAGTCATGGCAAGGAGGGCTTTTGCAAAGCTTCTTTTTGTGCTTCAATTGCACCCATTCCTACACTGAGGGGCCCTACTTACATCACTTGTGCTCCCATAGTTTCTCATCTGAACTACTGCAACAAACTGTGAAAGGGGCTGCCCTTAAAGAGCATTTGGAAACTTCAGTAGATACAGAATGCAATGGCGGGGCATAAATGGGTGCCCCTCGGAAGCTTAGGAAATAAAGTGGTGTATAAAGTGAAGTAACAAATCAATAAACTAATAAACTAAGACAGTATTGTCACATTAGAGGAATAATGTGAGGTTGCATTGGCAATTTATCTGGTTCCAAGTGCATTTCAAGGTCCTGGTTACTACCTGTAAATCCTTACATGGCTTGAGGCCTGGTATCTTCAAAACTCTCTTTTCTGAATCTAAATTGATTATAACCACCCATTGCATGCAGAGTGCTGATTGAACTCCTATTGAGTTGTTTGATGCAAGGGGGAACAGAATGGCAATTATATACAGGAATGCACTTCTCAGAACAGTTTGCTGTCAGTGGTAAGGGTAACCTATTTCCTTATGAGCTTTGCTGGCTGAGGAATTCTGGAAGTTGAAGTCCACAAGTCTTAAAGTTGCTAAGGTTGGAGACCCCTGTTCTGGAAGACTGTCAAAACCTGGTTGTTCTAGCAAGCCTTTGGAAAACAGATTCATACTAAATTGTGTGAGTAAACTGCAGTGCCATCTAGTGTGTATACAAGTAGATGATGTATTTTGTATGCATTGCTTCACTTCCATCTCCCTCCTCATTACAGGCTGCCTATTCTACAAGGAGGAACCTTTGCATTTTTAACTCCTTCACTGGCCATGCTCAGTTTGCCCGCCTGGAAGTGCCCTGCTTGGACCAATAATGCCAGCATGGTGGATCCTACTTCCCCAAATTTCATTGAGTTATGGCAGGTTCGAATGAGAGAGGTAATCCACTGAGGATATTTGTATAAATGTGTTATTTTGTGGACATTTTTGTTTTTGTGGTGCACCTGACAAATTTATGTAACTTCTCTTTCTTCAAAAGGTAGTAGGAGAGTGATGTCACTTTGCCTTTCAAATAGTTTTTGATCAATTACAGGGAGAGAAGAATTTATTTTCTTTCAGGATGAGTTAACTGTTATTAATTTTTAGGTTTCCTAAATACTGTTGAGAATAGTAGCTAAATGTCCTCCAGAACAGCAGCCTGTCAAATAAAAGTGACATGATGGTTTCCCTTCTCTTAAGTTTAAGAGGATCTATCATGGTCCCACAGAAATATTTATGGATCATGAATGAAGGAGATACCAGACTCGCTGCTTCCACTTTGCGCTTCCTATCTTTAACTTTAATTTCTTCCAAATCAGAAACATCATCAAAAAGATATTTCCTTTCCAGTATTTGTTAACCATTCAGAAGACAAATTAATGAAAGCAATTGATTAGTTTTCCTACTAAATTAAAGTTCAGTTTAGTTTAGCTTACTTTATTGTCATTGCACATGGTACAACGAAATTAAATGCCGTCTTCAGGGTACATTATAACTATATAAATAAAAACACAGACATACATTCTGTATAATTGAAATTGAAAACCCAATATTGCACTGTAAGTATATGGCAGGTTTGCTAGGATTACTAAGATGACATCCAGTTGCATTAACCTGATCAACCATCAACCACTGCCAATCATACATCACCACTTGCAACTTAAATACAGGGGTTTCCTTTAGAATAAAAAGCCTTTACAGCCTTTGTTCTTTCAGTTGCAGGGAGCAATTATGGTAGCATCTTGCTTCCAAATATTTGTTGGCTTTTCGGGTCTCATTGGATTCCTGATGCGGTTCATTGGCCCTCTGACTATTGCTCCAACCATAACTTTGGTGGCACTGCCTCTCTTTAGCTCAGCAGGAAAAGATGCTGGAGAACACTGGGGGATAGCAGCCATGTAAGTTTTGAGCTCCTTTAATGACCAAAATGATGTGATGTAAACTGAGAATATAATGCTTTTTTCTTTTTCTTTTATGGATCTAAGAAACATCTTAGCTCTTGTACGTTTATACATCTAATGTGCTAAATAAATGTCAGGTAGAATGTGTTAGATCGCGCAGTGAATGAAGACTGGAGGCTCAGTGACAATCAGATCTCGTCTTCAGCTCAAGATAATCCGGACTGCCGGCTGGGCCTGGGGAACCCTCTTTTATGGGATTCCCCTGGCTTGCAGGCA
>JANHFT010003043.1:29349-43618 GCA_032467955.1 Pseudoxenodon macrops | reverse complement strand
ACCGGTTCTATGACGTCACCAGCTGCTTGCAACCTACTCTATAGAACCGGGCCGAACCGGTAGGATTTCACTCCTGATTTATGGTTGTAGTGCAGCAGTAGGAGTGAAGACTATATTTGCATTTTGAGAAATTGTCTATGGATACAAAACTTCTTACTCTAGGGCTGCCTCGAGGTCCTTGAGAGCCCTCAATGATGCTCCAGGGGCCCTTGTAAAAGTTGCCAAGAGATTATGATGTTTAAATCGCTGTGGGAGAAGTAATAAAAAATAAGCAGTGATCACCCCAACAAATATTAATTTAGTTATTTTATTTTATTTTAAAGATTTATATGGCCACTCGCTTTAAAACGCAACAGAGCTTAATTATTATTTTTATTTAATTGTAAGTAAAATCAGAGAAATTATGCAGAATTTAATTTTTGTTTTGTGTGAAATGCTTAGTTTTGGAACTGGCTAGTTCCCATTATCAGGAGCTGTACAAAGTATTTTCCACAAGCAGTTCAGTACTATGTGACATAAAAATAGAAAACCATTTATTTATATTTTTCTAATTGCTGCCCCTGAAGATAAGATTGAGATGCTACCTAGCCGTGTCAGAACTTCTGGTTCTATTGAAGGTGCAAAGTAAATGATATAATTACATTCATGCACACACCCTGAGCACAGAGCCAGCACCTGTAGCAATATTTGTGCCAATTTCTTAGGAAAGAGTCATGTAATTTGGCCTTATCCATTTGGTGAAACCACTTAGCATTCTTGGTGTTGTCACCTGAGTAAAGCAGGAGTGTTGCATTGTTGAGTGGGATCACGGATATTTCTATTTAGAATTGGTCTTGTGGATTTGTACATGTCTCATGTTACGTATTTTGGAAAGAAAGAATGTGAGAAACATATTTCTGTCACTTACAACCTTATTATCACTGATCAAGTACATTATGGGAAATATTTATTGTAATCTTCTCATCCTGAAGCTTGCAGCTGTTAGATGTTGCATGCTTTCTCTCCCCCACCCCCATACTGGAAGCCTCCTAATCAGATGCTTTTGCATAGAAGCTCCCTTCCTAACTGTGATAGCATGTGGTCAGCTAGTTGAAGGAGTGCCAGATAATCTATCATGTTGGAGAAAAGTGGTGCAAGTTATTTCTTTCCTCAAGGCAATACTGTGTGTATCCTAAGTTAGCTGAATAGTGGGGAGCAGAAACTATTGTACTGAGGAGAAAGAGCACAAGGAAAATTCCTTCTGTCAAGAATTGGGATGGGTAGATGGTCACATTTTCTGTCTACTTCCCTTTGACCTTTTGTGAGGGCTTTTCCAAAGTCACACATTCTGATACTAGCATTTCCGATACTAGTACAAGTATTTACCAGTAACAGCAAATAACCATAATATAACTTAGTTGAGCGGGCCTTGCTATTCACCATCTTACTTCCGTTTTGCAGGAAGCCAAGAAGAACGAGGACTACTCGCTTGGAGAAAAGATTATAATGAAGAGTCTGACGGCGCTGTGAATAACCTGCACGTCTATGATCTTCCATTTGGAATAGGTTCCAAGTTCTGTGTTGCTAACTGGTTTAAATATCTTCCAATGTGCCCTAAGCAGCCGGCTACCCAAGGTGCAAAGGAACAGAAGAGCAACACAGCTGATTTTAAAAGGAACTCTGATAATGATATTAACACAAAGGTTTAAATCTGCACCAGAAGGTGGGGAAGAAACTCAGGTTTCCTAAGCTTCTGAAAACCCATCTTCCTTTTTGTGGGTTTCGAGGCTCTTGAGTTGTGCGTGGCTCAAGACTAATGTCCAGAAAACAGTTCCATGATTTCCTCTCCTACCCACCCACCATCCCCGACTGGAAGAATCTTGAATGTCAATTTCTTTCTAGCATCATTTCAGGAAAACATTTATTTAGGGAGTGGAAAGTACAGGTGTGGGTCATGGGAAAGAATTTTCTTTTCCATGATGGAAAATTGTTGCCCAGAAAATCTGAGCATAATTCTTGGGAAGATGAATAAAACTAATCCTAAAGCATCAGGCTGAGGTTTCAATATATACAGCCTCAAACTTTATCTCAGCTGAATTGATTGGATGCAGTTGATTAAACCCTAAATTTGGTATCCCCCCTTTTTTTTTTATATCATCAGAATGGTTAAGTTTATAAAAGCTAGGATAGTAAACTTTGGTTTCCAGAAAAAGTTTAAATTTCCAGCAAATTGCCATGAATCAGTTGCAAGGCACCCAAAATGCATCCATGTGATTGTGGGGGGTAGGGGTGGCCATTAGGATTTTGAATCTGGGTCATATTTACCTTTTGGTGGAGTGGGGGTCCTTTGTAACGTCAAAGATTTGCTAAGTGACCAGTCATAAGTTGAGGACTCTCTGTACTTTATCCAGATAAATATGTTTGTATAATGTTCTGCCTTATTTTAAACTGTACCCAGGAGTGAAATTCAGCCGGCTCTAACCGGCTCACACAAGCCGGTAGTGCCGACTGCGCAAAGCCCCACTCACCCGCGCGGAGGTCATGACGTCCCTTTTTTGGGACTATGCGCATGCACTTTTGCGAACCAGTAGGGGAGGTAAGTGAATTTCACCCCTGACTGTACACAAAGAAAAATATCACTTATCTGACATGCATGAGGAAATGCTTTTGATCATTCTCTTGGAGGTAGGCCATTTTGGTTTACTAATAAGCCCTACTACATGCTGACAGTTATTTTCTATGTTCTGATTTTGGGAGGATTTGCACTGATGACTTGTTTGTGATTGTTTGCATCGTATCACATTTAGGGTTTGCACTGCTAATCAATATTTTCTAAAATCCTGAAAAAAGGGATTTGGATCTGATTAACCATAAAGCATTATGGAAGGCCAAATCAGGTCCTTTCTGCCCGTTTCAGTTTCCTGTTATATGGTTAAGTGTGTCTAAATTGCACGTGGCCAAATAAAATATTCTATTTCTATGTCGTATCTCCTTTTTTTCATACCACCTGTATGTGTTCTCTTCAGTCTTCAGTATTTCAGTTTTAATACTGGTTTTACCAGTATGAAAAGAAAACCTTTTGTTTTTAAAAAAACTATGAGCAGTTATACATTTATAAGAAGCTCTTCTATTCAGCATGGTCTTGCTTGCTGCCGAGGGAGAATGTGCTGTAGTATGCTTCTTTATAGATAAGAAAAAAGAGATTCTGACAAATTCTGGATTAATGATCCTCTCCATTCCAAGGAGCAAATTGGCATGGGGCAGTTGCTGATCATGTGAAGAAATGAGTATAGGAAAAGCTTGTTCCATTCACATAAAGAAAGCAAAGTTGTAGAATATCGTCTTTTCCACTGATTTCTTCTGTGGCACACATGCATCATGTAAATAGAGATTATATATACAGTACGTGCCTAGACTTTTTATTTATAATTAGTTATGTAAAAGCAGTTAGATACGTAACAAATACCAGAATACCTTTTAGTGGACACAACCCTTCACCAGATTAAATTTGCCTTAATCTGTGTATTTAACCATATTACTTTTAATTTTATGCTTAATGAGTCAGTCAAATGGAGAGAAGAATTTTGTAACTAATATTAAAAAAAAGTCTCTTGGACAGTTAAAAAAAGAAAAGAAATTAGCCTTTGTCATGACCAAAATTAGATTTATACCACTCTAAGTAAACTATTTGTAAAACAATAAGTTTTAAACCACCCGGAATCACTAAGGTGATATGAGCAGTGATAGGCATTTGATGAACAAACAAACAAATATTGTTTAGGGAAACAATGGACATCCTAATTTAAGCAATACGGAATGCGTTTGAAAAAGAAAGGACTAAAAACATGTGCGTCATTCTTGTGCTGGGTCCAGATCTAATCTAGTCCAGAATGTGCTTAAAATGAATGCCACTTTCTGTACTTGTGTCCTGCCTTGTAGTCATCATCACCAACTTTAAGTTTGGCAAGAATACTGTAACTAAAAGCAAAAGGGCTTGCTGATCTGCAGGCTGGCAAGCAATTGGCAGCTGAGCCTAACATTTCAGATCCTGAAATAATTCTTTGGCACATGGTTGAAATAATTCTTCTGTCTAGAGGAACAAGACAAATGATTTCAGTAGTAGAAATCACATTCTGGCTAGTTTAGTATCAGTTTGTGATGGAGAAACTCTGGCAGATTTCCTGGGTCAGTGAGTGACTGTGACCAATATTAATTTTTGATATAACAAAACTTTATTCCAAAATATCTGATAAATTAGTGTGTCCTCTAATCTCTGCAGAAAAATTGCCTTTCACTTACCATACTACTTCTGTTTTCTATACTGATTAGCATGCTCCAAATGAAGAAGAAACAGGGAATGGATCTCATGCAGATGGGAAATACAGAAACTAGTTCAGAGAAGCTATCAGAAGCTGTATTTTATATGGCATTCAATGTATATGAGATTGTAACCCCTTTTTTATATCTAGGGCTAAGTAATAGGTTTAATAATTGTTCACTGTTGTGGCAGCTTTGTAAACTGTCTTGAGTATATCATGACTTGGAATAATAGAACAGAAACAAATACGCTGGTGATATGTTTGTTAGGACTGAATATCATTAATAACTGAATAAATTACCATTCATGCATATTTTAACAGTTTCAGATGGTACTGTCTCACTTCTAAAAAATAACTCTGCTGAATAAGGGAAGATTGTTAATAGCTGCCCTTAATTGCTTTCTTTCCTTGCAGCATAACACTACTGCATGATTGCAAGTAAGATACCCTTCTCCAGTTTATTTACAGAAGCTATAAAAAAAAGTAGTGTAAAGACAACAGAATTACCAGACTACTGTATTATGGACCTATTCTAGAAATATCCATCCTTGACATCTGAAAATAATAGTAATAAATTGTCATATTCTTTATCCAGATAATTCTGATGACAGCTGTGTTACTTACGATTACTTGTTAGATTTACATCCCATTTTTTTCCTAGAAGCGCAGGATGCTACATATGCATTCCTGTCTCCAATTTTTCCCCATTAGAGTCCAGAGAGATAACAACTAGGATAAAATTCTCCAGCGAACTTCCTTACAAGTGCAAGAAAAGATTTAGGTACCCCCCTAGCTAAATAGTGGTTTTTGGTGAATCTCCACATGAATGACACAGACTTTATGTGCTACGAAGTTAAACACAACATCTTGGTAGTTTTCTTGCAGACATTTTAGCACTAAATTAGGTAACATCATCACTAGATAACATGACCATTACATGAGGATGTTACCTAATTTGGTAATGAATAGTCTGCAAGAAAACTACCAAGGCATCAAGGGTGCCCCAGTTCAACTCTGAGCTACAAATATTCTCTTCTATCAGTACCAGCACGACCTTGTAAGCATACTTCTGAATACATACTTAGTAGATATGTGCAGCTGTTTATAGACTCAAAGCAAGGAAACTGAATATGGGATAATTTTGAATACTTTTTTCAATTAGAACTTTGTTCATTCTACTTTTCGCAGAAATAACATTCCCAACATTTCCTCTAACCCAGGGGTGTCAAGCTCACATTGTCATGGTGGCGTCATGTGACATATTAGGACTTTTTTCCCTTTCCTAAACCGGGCGTGGGTGTGGCCAGTGTGAGACGCATCCGGCCCATGGGCGGGGAGTTTGACAGCCCTGCTCTAACCAGCTAAGAATCTTTCCATTCCTGCTTTTGGAAATTTTCCTCTCTTTCTTGCATAACTCCGCTAGTTCTGAAATATTCTCAGGCCCCTCATAAATTGTTGATATTTAATTCTGAAGACTGTGAAAGTCATACCAGAATGTTTAACTTTCTTTCCTGTACATACTTCATAATTAATTTGGAGGTAGCTTGGATTGCCTTGCTAAAATAGGTGGCCCCATTTCAGTTTCTTTTCTGACATTGACTTCCAGATGTTGATATATAGTTGAAACCATTCTTCATTCCACCTGCACAATATTGCATGTGCCACTGATTGCTATCTAACTCAAAAATATAAGAGACCTCTGTTCTTCATGGTTAGCAAGGTGTCCTTTTCTTCACATGCTTCACTCCCTTTTCTCCAAATGCATCTTGTGTGATTGTAACCCATTTAAAACATATAGTTAAAGTTAAAAACTAAGGTGATACCAATTGTTTCATTAATGAAAATAGCTTTCTCTCAACCTGGTGCCTCCTGAACCCACTGGAGGGCTTAAAATGGCCCAATGGGGGGGCGCGTGTGCGCACTGCACATGGGGGGGTTGTGTGCTGGCATGTGTGCACTAGCACGCACCCTCTGCCATTTTTGGCTTGCAAGAAGAAAAAGGTTAGCCATCACTGAAAGAGGCCATTGAAAAGAATAATTAAGACTGTAATTAAAAACCTCAAGATGGGCATTGAGAGACATTGGAAGCAGGTGGAAGAAGGTGAGAATCAACACACACATATACAGAGCTTCCAATGGTGCATTAAGGAGGGATCCACACTGAATATATATATATAAAAAAGAACTTTATGAATGTTAAACTTCTATACACGTAATGTAACTGCTGAGAAACTGCAAAGCCAACATAAACAGAACTGTTTGTAACATGATGTATGATGAGAAATTGTAGTAACGTCTCCCGTGGAAATGCTTCTTTTTCCTTTTCTAAGGAAAATGGGGAAATGTTAAACAGCAGCTATATTTCTGCACTTTAATGCAGACATGTTCAGTTACAAATCATCATCAAATGTTTCCGTGCATCGCAACATCACAGTCTCGTAGTCTAACTGAAGAATTTCTTCCTGCCAAAAATAAAGGTTGGGAAAAGAATAATTAAAGTTCTGTTTGGAGCCGGACTATTTTGGGTAATAGAGTTAATGAATAAACATCCCATAGCAAGTTTAAATGACCTACAGAACAATTTTTTGGCAGCCAGATTCTCAATATAATGAGCTTACTTGTGTTTTTACATAAATGCAGCGTGACATTGTGGCAGATGCTAATCAGAGTCTGCTGATTTGTGGATGTGAATGCTGTCCCTTCAGCTGGTTTCCTTACCAGGAGGGCTAGCTATCTTATAGCTCAAAAATACAGCAAGTCAAGTCTACTAAATTTAAATCAAGATGTAGAAAAAAAATTGCGCAATAATAATGAGATTAAAAAAATATTATCCAAATACTATTTTGAAACACAAAATCTCAGTCTAACTCTGTACCTCCCATTAGAGAGTGGCTCTAATCAAAAAGTGCACCTTTTAAAAAAGGTATAAATTAAAGAACGTGCTACTAAATAAACAAGCTTTTTGTTTAGTTTGAAAAACCAACTACTCCCAGTGGCAGAGGTTTTGATTTGCAGGTCAGAAAGCAAATACACAAACACAGTCAAACTTACAGAGAACTGATTCTCTTAGGCACTTTCTTTTGAATATGGCTCTTGGTATCTGCTGTAATTTCTGTTTTTGTTTTGTTTTTGTTTTGCTAAGTGCAGTGTTCAGATTTCAAGAACTCAGTTAATGAGAAACTCATATATTAGCATTCTAAAAATATTTAAAAGGGAATTTAGAAAATATACTAAAGACTGATTAATACGATCACATGTGCTTACTAAGCTTGTGGGATTTGTCGTAAAACATATACATAAACACTCATTTATTGCCATCCATCAAGCTTAAGTTTATCACCACAACACTGTCAAATTCAGAAGGAACAGATAAGGAGTAAGATAAGGTAAGTTGCAAACTATGTGTGTAAAATAAAGTATGATATATTAGCTCCAATCAATCAAACTGAATTGATTTTGATTCAATATACTTTTGTAAACAACAGAAACATCTACATTTCATTGATATCAAGAAAAAGTTGTAGATGATTAATTTTGGATAAGGTTCATAACCTAAGTTGTATGAAAACCTGTACATAAGCTGCACCGGGATAGAGATAGTAGGAATTAGAATGGGAAGCACCTGCAGGTCACTGGTTGGAGTTTCCTGCATTGTGGATTTATTAGTTTATTTAAAAAAATCATTCTCCTAAGCAATTCCACTTCCTCGGGTGCTTCCTCTTTAAATTCATGTTTCCAATCCATACTAGGATCTGGAAGGATTTTTAATTGTGTTTCTATAATGCAGATGTTATTCTCTAGAAACTAACTGGAAATTGAGGAGCTGCAATGTCAGCATATCAGGATATATCAGTTTGTGGGATGCCACCATAATAACATTGCTCAACATAGTCTCACATTCTTTTACAAGCAGATTACATACAATTATATTGATATCCATCATTTATTCCACGTAAACCATTATGGGCATTATTTTAACTTGCAGGCTTACAGTATAAGCGTTTCCACAACACCCACATTGTCATTCCTCATAAATCAATTTGAAACTAAACACGAGTAACTTCAAATATTTCAGTCTTGAAACACTAAGAACACAAAGAAAATCCCACAAGCCGAGATTAGTGCTTACCCTACATCTAACAAAAAGAGACTTTAAAGAACATTTTTATTAGTGATGGAGCAATACAAATTCCCACAGCCTTGCTAAACACAAAAGGAAATTAAATAAGTTATTAGTGTCCACTGCCCAGTCCTATCATTTTTCAGTATTTGATAGTTTGGCAAGCTAAATTAGAGAGGTTGTTGTGATGGGTAGCTTAGGTGGAGAGAAAGTTAATGGTGAAGAATAAACACAGAAATGCACTAAAATCCTCCCCTAGCATCTTTCCAGTTAACTGGAAATTTAACTGCCATTTAAAAACTCCTATGAATTCCTTATCAGGAAAGTGTTCTGAAAGAAATAGCCTGTTGGCAAATTTGAAATCAGTCACTTTGCCCAACAGTTATGAGCATGGTTGCATGTTTCTAAAACTTTAATTGGAACAAGGAAGAGATACGTTCCAAACAGAATATACAGCTAGAGAAAAGTTCTAGGAATAAGATATAGAACTTTGGGATGATACAAAGAAGATTAATGGCTGTCTTGTCTTAAACCCATGGCTGAGTAAGACACGTTTCCCCACTAATAAAGCAGATTACCACAAATTTGCAGTCTCCCAGAGATTAAAAGAAACACAGACAACAATCATATCAATTTCCTCAAACAATATTATGAAAACAGTCAAGCCAAAGTCAAACCCAACATAACATAAAACAAGCAATGATGTGGAAGTGCCCTAAATATCCATTCAATCTAGTACCTATTAGCCAATACCTTTGGAAGTTCATAAATTCAATCCAAAGGATATACAAATCTTGTTCTATTTCTCTTTTTTTGTTAACTTTCTACATTAATTTCATAGAGAAGTAATGGTGTAAAAGACCAGTCTAGGGACAGATTATCCTGGAGAAGATCTACATTTATGTTCAGTGTTCAGTATGAGCTGATACTGACTTAATGAACGTAATAAATCAGTATTAATTTCCAACATATTTATGAATCAATTTGCTCTCCCTACTCCAGTTAGCTGTGTTTGTCCAAAACAAGGAGCTCCAACTGGGTTCTAAAATACATGCTTAACAAATGCTACAGACAGCCTTCATGAAAATCATTACCCATACTTAACACTCATTGCACATTAATATGTTGGATAAAGAAATTTATATTTTTTTAAAATGAAAAGCTAGGTCGATTTCACTTTGAAAATTAACATACCTGCTTTAATAGTTTTCATGCCATTTCTGATTTTATAAATCTGTGACTCTTCATGACAGTTAACTTTTTTTTTCATTATCCAAAAATTATTCTCTAAATCATTTTCTGAATGTTCCAGATGGTAAGAAATAATAAAATAATAAGATTAACTATTACATTTACCCAATGTTTCAAATCTGTGAAACTTTAGAATTGTCTTAAAGAGAGTATGCCAGTGAAATGAGCTGTTTAGATTCCTTGTTTCAACATTAAGAAAAAGTGTGCCAAATGTTTTGCATCAAGAATCTAGAAAAGCTGTAAAAAATCTAGAAGTGTGAAGGCCATCCCTTTATTGTGTCATTTCTCTTCCACCTCATTAAGGGAAGAGAAAATGCATGATCCCGAAACTAGATGGAGAAGCAAAATATCTACTAAATATCTACTATCAAAACAGTACTTCATCAAACAGATCTAAATAGGTGGTTATTTTGTGACCCACCCTGTTTTGAAATCTACCTACATAATTCTTATGGGAAGGTAGAAATTAGGTAGCATGTGATAGCAATTAGACAGAGACAGGTGAAAAGCAATGTATTTGCATATGATAATAAATTACATTTAAAAGAGAAAACAGGCGGTATTTAAAATATGTAAGAGTCTGGCAATATTAAACACACTTATTGGATATGAAGCTCAGAGTTACTATTGAGAAAACATATTTGGACTAAATTAACTTGCTTAGAAATAGCACTGATTAATTTTTTAGGTAAAAGAGACAAGGAATGAAATAATACTGCTGTACCATTTGTTTTTATATAAATAAAATTGTGTTTACTTTGTGTTCCTACACTGTCTATTTATTGTTAATAATTACTCATTACTACTCTACGTGAAGCTGCCTTTGAAGACCACCCATCAGTCATAAATGATTCAGAATGCAGTACCATGGGTAGATATAAGTTTATTGTGGTATTTCTGCCTTAGCAGCTGGATGGTTTCCAATACGTTTTTGGTTGCAGTTCAGAGAGCCTGATTATCACCTATGAAGCCTTTTTAGAATTGGATAATTTGTGGGATGTCTGTTCCCAAAATATATCTATCCATTCCACACACTTGAATAAAATACACACATGCAGGATCCCTGCCTTAAATAATGTCATCTTAGGAGTCCCAAGTGTATCAGAGGCTCATAAGACATAATCAAATGGCCACATATTTAGGCATCAAGTGCCAATTGCTGTAAACCACACCATTGTACTTTTACTTTTCCCCCTTACTAAATACCTTCATTTACACAATTTTGTTTTCCTCCATTTCTTGTGAGTTTTCCCATGAACAGTGTGCCTTAAAACAGGGGTGTCAAACTCATGTCGTCACAGCAGTGTCACGTGATGTATCAGGACTTTCCCCCCCCCTTCACTAAACTGGGCATGGGCGTGGCCAGCGCGTGACGCATTCAGCCCTCAGGCTGGGAGTTTGACAACCCTGCCTTAAAAGTTCCAGATATTGAGTATTTTATCAATGAAATACATATGTGACGTGATCTTCAACAACTACAAGCAAATTTCAATTTTTTATGCTACTTACAGAGCATAAGGAAACCCCATTTCCTCTCAAATGCTCAGTTTAATTATACCACAGTTTTCCAGAGATTTAAGAAGGGTCTCAATTCACAACTCAAGGAATGACTGAGAAAAAAATAAATGTTTTTGTAGATGGTGGCAAAAATCTGGCTGGTATTTTTAGGTTTGTAAGATAAACAGGTTTGATGGTGGTTAGTACTTGGGTGAGAGATCACCAGGAGATTTCAAGGGTGTAGGCAAGTGGGTGGGTGGGGGGAACCCCAGAAAGTGATAGTAAATAATTTCATTACTATTGCCAAGAAAACCTGGCATAGCCACATACATGTAATTACCAAGCCTAATCCTAACTCAAGGGCAGTTTCAGTTGAAAATTGTTACCACATGATTAGCTGAGAAATGACATAATTATGGGACTCTGAAAGTAGATTTAAAGTGATTTATCATCACTGTGCATTAGTCACTGTCAACTTTTCCCAACTGCTTCAATGTCTTTGTGACAGAGCTTGTACTTCTACAATGTAAGAAATGGTCCTAACAAAGCTTGTTTCAAGCACATTACAAAATCCTACCTGTGATGGTTGTGTGCTAGCAAAAAACAGGTTTTTCAAGAAGCTGATGATCTGCAAGTAGAGACGATGGTTATCCTCTTGACTATCTGAAGCACAGACTGTGAATGCTGAGCTGCAAACAAAATAATCTATACTGAGGTCCCCTATCAATTGTGTGGAAGAGAAAGCAAGCCTTTACTTTAAGAAAATGCATATAAAGGCCTGTATGATTACAGGTTTGACTGAAAGGAAATTGACACAATTGTCTAGCTTTGCTTTCATTGCGGTCCCAGTACTAGTGGAAAACTGTGACTCCTGAAATTGGGCTGCTCCCAAAGAGTTCCTTTGTGGTGCCACCTGAGCAGTTCTGCATCACTGCCCCCTCAGCCTGCCATGCCAGAGTTCACACCTGATGGCAGACAAAAGCCACAATCAACATGTTGCTGGCTCAGTAGGTTTCTTTTTGTGTGTATATCTCTCTTCATAAGGATAGGTTGGTCAGTTGACCAACCTGACACTCCAACACCTTTGGGTGATGTTGGCAACTGGCCAAGTAATTTGTCCATTAAAGGAAATAAAAATGATTGTTGGGAGTTGGAGGATTAATTACTTTCACAGCAAAAAGAGGACTGAGGGTCAGAGAGGGTATGGTCCCACAGGAAATAGCACTAGCACTTAGACTTATATACCACTTCACAGTGCTTTATAGCCCTCTCTAAGTGGTTTACAGAGTCATCATATTGCTCCCAACAATCTGGGTCCGACCTTAGAAGGATGGAAGGCTGAGTCAACCTTACGTCAGTCAGGATTGAACCTCTGGTAGTGGGCAGAATCAGCCTGCAATATTGCATTCTAACCAGTGCCACCAAGGAAACTTGTGGAACCAGCTGAAACATGGATTTTATGCTGCTTTCCCCATGAGCATTCATGTGCCAAATATTGTCTGCATGTAGAGTCTTGAGACAGAATATTGCACAGCATAACTTCTACAATAGAACACCAGAAAACCTCTTTCAGCTACCCCAGCTTGTGCAGGCAAAGGTATAAGGACATGAGAACTGGGACCAGGAAGTGCTTGTGGCAGGGTCAGCAGGCTATGTGAATATGGCCTGAAGTTGACCAAGGCAATGAATAGCCAGACATATAGGAACAAATAATTATTCTGACCTAGTTAAAGATTCCAAATCTCCTGCTTCCCTTTAGTGCATCTTTTTCCACTGTAGCACTTCCTGTCATCTCTATCCCAGTAATGCAATATTCTCCAAATCAGAGCCCCTTGTGTGTACTGCAAGATCCTCAACTTGGATGGCTAGTATATGTCCACAGCACTGAACCTTTACATATCAAACATAGTAGTACTGGTGATCATGGGCTAGTTATGGTCTCATAAGAAACATCTATTCTTGAACCTCAACAATGACATTTAAGAGGAAGTCAGTGAACACTTTGCAAAAGGTTGCCCGTTTGATACAAATTATAAATTTCACATTTTCCCTGTTCTATAAAAACACATCTCCTAGGTCTGTGATGGCACGTGTACTGGAAGTGGCGCGCAGAGCCATCTCTTTGCCTTGCTCTTCCGGGTTCCAGCACGCTGACCAGCTGGTCTTTATGCGCGCGGGAGCACCAGAAATTGGTAGAGCAGTCGCCTGGTGCGCATTCACATGCCTGCTCTTCTGGTTTCTGTTGCGCACATGTGCACCGGCCACTTGGTCTTCTGCTGCACATGTGTACGTGACTAGCTGGATGGTGTGCATGTATTCACAGGAAACAGGAAGACCATCTTCCCGGTGCGCATCTGCTCTTCTAGTTTCTGGTGCACCATGCACATCAGCCAGCTGGTCTTCACATGCGCATGCATGACAGAAACCATAAGACCAGGTGATCGGTGCACATGCACGCACTCACTCCCAAGTCGGCAGGTTCGCCAATACTGTCCTAGATTATGTACCATTGTGGAGAGAAGGCGTGGCTTATTCCGGGTGAGATGACGATCTCTGGGAAGCTCCCGGGAGATCGTCCAATCTCAGCTCAACCGGGGGTCCTAGCGGACCCTGAACTGGAGGGACAGTGAAGTACGGGGGCACCTAACTGCAGAACGGGGAAACGGCAATTTCCCGTAGTGCAGACTGAAGCCTCAACCCGGCAGCTGAGAAGGCAGGGCTGGTCTTGCTCCCAGCCCGGACAGCCACTTCGAAAGGAGCTTTTTGAAAGAGATATCGCTTGTTGGAAGAAAACATCTGAAAGATATTACAGGAGGGGAGAAACAGAGCAAAGAGTAGATTGGTGAGTCTGGCCCTTTAAAAAAGAGGGATTCTCCCCCCCCCCATCCTAAATAGAAAGTGTCTGGAGAGAGACTCAAAATGGTGACTGATTCTGCACTTTGGCTTAAGAGGAAGATTAAAAAACAACAACAACATCTAAATTAAAGAAAACAAGGATTCCTTGCTTTTGCACCTGAAAGGAGGAAATTTAAAAAGGAGGAACAGTCTTTGTTTTCCCTTCTCTTTTGTTGTTGTTGTTGTCTACAGTGGATTATAGAAACAA
>JANHFT010003043.1:0-20021 GCA_032467955.1 Pseudoxenodon macrops | reverse complement strand
GTGTAAAGTGTAAAAGCACGCCCACCCAGTCACCTGACCTCCAAGCCATGCCCACAAAATAAGCCACACCCACAGAACCGGTAGGAAAATTTTTAGATTTCATCCCTGGGCTCTGGCCATGCGGAAAAATGGTATAAAAAGTATGTCAGTCATATAAGCACACACACATATGATGAGATTCAATCAGCAATGGAGCAGCTTCAATATCTTATCTGTCTCAGACCCCCAGGACTGATGACAAAGCCAGGTCTTGAGGGAACTAGATCAGGAATGCAAAGTATTTCTGGAAGAAAGCAGTGCCAAATCACTTTCATATTGCTGCCAAGAAAACCTTAATATGTATGTCTGTAAAGCTCCCCACAGTGAGATCAAAGAGCCTTTAACTTTTATGAATGCTCTCACTGAATATCAAACATGGAAGGAAATCTACATTTAGATTTCCTTCCATGTTTGAAAAACATTTCGAGATTAAGCACACTTTCCCCACCTTCTGATAGTTCTATTGTTGGGATTTCCTTCATAATGATCTCTTGTGCTAGTAAATACGAGATGGAAAAGATGCATCTTCTTTTGTTCTAGCCTTATACCAATTCTAAAACTTTGCCACTAGTCTAATTTTTTTAAAGAAGAAACAAGGACACAGCAGAGGAAAAAGATTTAGTGAGAACTTCCATATAGTACCTTTCATCTTCAACAGATTTTCCAAAGTTTGCTCCAGCTCCTGGATATAATTCTTAGCTTGGCATAAGACCTGAGACTAAACAAACAAAAAAACAAAGAGCCACTTGTATGCATTCTGAATAGGCTAATATTAATGTGTTCATTTAAATGGTTAGCTAATTAATTAACTGGATTTCGAGGCCAACTTCCAAACAGTTCTGAATGGTTTCCATCCCAAAGGTAAGAAACAACAAAATTAATGCCAGGTTTTGAAAGAATTGCAGAATAACTGCAAGGGAGAGCTGTACAGATGTTTGGGGGGCCAGGTGTTCCAGTGGACAGGCATCATGTTAGAGAAGGCATGCTTTCTAAGCCCCAACAGGTGATGACACTTATTTAAAAGGACTTGGAGCATGTCCACTCTACCCAAGCCTACTGGGCAGGCAAACAGCTATCAGAGAGGGATAGCTTTCTGTAGCTTTTTTCAGTCTCTCAAATAACCATGAAGGCAGTGGTGAAATCTTTTTTTTTTTTAACTACTGGTTTTGTGGGCGTGGCTTGGTGGGCGTAGTGTGGCTTGGCAGGGGAAGGATACTGCAAAATCGTCATTCTCTTCCCCACTCTGGGGCTAGCCAGAAGTGGTATTTGCCAGTTTTCTGAAGTAATCAAAATTTCCGCTACTGGTTCTCCAGAACCTGTCAGAACCTGCTGGATTTCACCCCTGCATGAAGGGATTTATAGGTGATAAATATCACCTTGGATAACACCCAGGCACATATATGTCCTGGGTTTCCTCAATAGTCAGCTTATTGCTCCTTTCTGATGGGGAACTTATGGCCTATGGAAACTGCTAAATTATAGCTCCCAATAGCCCTTCACATTGGCTACAGTCAGTTGGGGACTGTACGTTAGCAAGATCTGAAGGGCTACTCTGAAAGAATGTGATATATCAAGTTATGAGGAGAAAAGGGGAAAAAAGGTTAAAAGAGGGAAACCAGTGCTGCTATACAGGTTTACAGATTATATTGACCGATTGTGGAAGCCTGGATTCATATTTTCCATATAATATCAAATAACACGTGATAATATCATGGCATTAAAGGATCTCCCATGTGAAAATCATGAAATATGCAGTCAAAATCCATGCGGGGGAAAGAGTAAAATGTCTTATGGCAATCAATGTGCAGATAGTCCTCAAATTATGACACAACTGACCCCAAAAATTCTGTTACTAAATGAGTTTTGTCCCATTTTATGAACTTTCTTGCCACAGTTAAGTGAATCACTGCAGCTGTTATGTTAGTAACAGTTGTTAAGTGAATCTGGCTTCCCCATTGACTTTGCTTGTCAGAAGATTGTAAAAGGTGATCACATGCAACCGTCATAAATACATGCAGCTGCCAAGTGTGCAAATTTGTATCACCTGACCATGGGAATGCTGCAATGGCTGTAAGTTGAAAAATGGCCATAATTCACTTTTTTCAATGCCATTGTAATCTGAAGCAGTCACAAATGGCTGCAAGTTAAGGACAACCTGTATTCTCATCTACCTACACTAAGTATAATAAATAAGTCAATCAGGAAGAAGATTACCACTTGAGAAGCAAGAGGCTTGAAAACAGCTTGAGGATAGACTACAGGTAGTTCTTGACTTATGACAATTGAGCCCAAAATTTCTGTTGTTAAGTGAGACATTTGTTAAGCGAGTTTTGCCCCATTTTACCACCTTTCTTGACACTGTTGTTAAGTGTCCCTGTGAATCCCTGCAGTTGATAAGTTAGTAACATGGTTGTTAAGTGAATCTGGTTCCCACATTGATTTTGCTTGTCAGAAGGTTACAAAAGAGGATCTAATGACCTTGGGACACAACAACGGTGCTAAGTATCAACCGGTTGCCAAGCGTCTGAATTTTGATCACGTGATTGTGGGGATGCTACAAAGGTCATAAGTGCGAAAACTGGTCATGCCACTTTTTTCTGTGCCATTGTAACTTCAAACAATCACTAATCGAACTGTTATAAGTTGAGGACTCCCTGTATTTATAGTATACCTGTATAAAAGGCCTGAGCTGCTTTAATATGTATTTAATTTTTCCAGGAAACATCATTCTATGGGAAGATACTTTTATCAGAAAAAAATAGTCTCTTCATTAAACTGTAATTATTCTTTCAGTATAGAGGTGAGTTCTCTGAAATAGGTATTTTTCACAGGCTGATGTTTTTGCTTTGACTTTGCACATACCTCAATAATCTCAGCAATAGATGAAAATGTATATTTGTGCCTGGGTATATATTTGTTTTCCTAACATGTTTTTTATTGTGTTAAGTGCACTGGGTAAATCAGTCTTTTGATCATTTAAAAAAAATATACATGAAACAGTATGAAACAGGTTTATAAATTACGATAATACCAAAATGTCATCGACCAGAAAGAAACCAATCCTTATTCCATATCACATTCTATATCACACCTTGCTGGCTCAAAGCTCTAAGCCAAAAGAAGGACTCTTGGTGTCCACCAACTTCCCTGACATCTGACTTAAAGAAAGATTATTTTACTAAGTAAAATAAGAAGCTAACATGTTGCAAAGTAAAGCAAAACATTCATTTGTAATATTAATTATTTGCAGCAATAGTTTGACACTGAAAAGAGAAACCTTGGGATTCCTTTAACTAAATGGATGGTTAGTAGTGGTAAAGCCCAGAGTTGTTTGGAAATGAGATGGGTGGCAAATAAATTTAATAAATAAAAAATAATTTAAAAATAAATGGATTGTCTGTCATGGCAGGTTTTTTGTGAGTTGGCACTCTCCCATGGTATTGACTTTTTTATTAAAAAGGCTGCCTACTCTCACTCAGATATATAATTCTAGCACCCACAGGACAAATCCCTACATTTACAGACAAAATTGGAATAAGCACTAAATCAAACTTCCATGACAGCTTTAATTTCAGAAATAAAATTTAAAAACAGCAATTATAACAACATGTGAATACAAGAAGAATATTTATTATTTATTACTAAGTATTATTCTTACTGTAATTAATTCCCCCCCCCACATTTAGAGATTCGTATACTTATTTCTGTACCTTTGAGACAGAATTTTCTTGCTGCGAAAATACCGTTTCTCGTAAGTCGTTGAACAGTCCTGCCAAAGTAGCTCTATGACGTGCCTGAGATAAGCGTCGTTTGCCCACTTGTGGCTCTATACCTTGCAGACGAGTATGGTATTTAGGAGTCACTCTGGCATAGGGGGTGCTGCAGTCTCCAGATATCTCCATTAAAAGCTGAAAGATAATACCTGAGCTAAACATGCATAATGTGAAGCCTATTGTTTCTTACTGTATTAATGTTATCCCATCACTATGAGTGAATTAGATCAAAATTCATTTTAATTGCCTATATTTATGCAATAAGAACAAATAAGATGGCCAAAAATAGATGAAAATAGATGCATGTTCAACATTTTCACTGTTATAAAGGTAAAAGTGCTTAACTTTACCCCATCTTAATATTTTGTCATTTCACTTGTCCTACCTTGATGCCAAATAATATTGACTCCAATGCGTTAAAGAATTATCATTCATAGTACTATTAAACTAGTATTTATTACATTTTCATTATTTTTATGAAGAAACATTCACCATATAAACTTCCATCCATAGCATGACAGTAAAGGAACATCTGCTGCTTGCTTTGAGTGAAATTCTATTTAAATTCAGTATTTCTGTTAGGGGGCTCAAGATGACACACCAGAATTTATACACACAATTTCATTAGAAAAATTAGGCCAATAGACATTAATTGGATAATATAACTCAGTAAATGGATTTAAATATAGGCAACCCTAGGCTTCATTCTAATCATGGTAATCCTGCTGTCAGGCTATACTGTTGACCCAGAGGTAACAAGAAATATGTTTGCTGTTGAAGTAAAGTGTGAAAACAACCGGTCCCAGCCTGAAGCCCAATCTTGTAGTCCTACATGAAATTTCTGTTCAATATGTTTGACTGCAATCCTGTATGTCTTTAGGTGGAAATCTGATGCAAATGAGAGACAGAGAGACATACTCAGGTCTAAGTTAATTTGCTTACAATTATACAGTGAATCAGTTGATGGTTTGTCATTAATTTCTATGGAGGAATGTTGGTCATGCCTTATTACATTATGAAACCAGTGAGCTCTTAGAAGAAAACCAGCTAGAACTGGTCAATGTTTTTCCTTATTTCTCAAATTTATCTTTATTTGATCTCACAAAATTTATACCTGCAATTCTTTTATGTAAATATGGTCTATCTGTTCAACTGCTATGAATAGGGCTTGCCCATTTGAAAATGTCAAAAGTGCTTTATTATATACAGTAATAAATGTATATCATTTTAATACAATGAAACTGGGAATACTGTATATATCTCCTAGTTCTGCCAATTTGAAATGCATGTAATACTTTTATTGTTTATGAAAAGGAAGATATTGGTTCCAACAGGGTCTTGAAAAGTACATAGATGGTATTTCAGAATTATGTTCCTTTACACTTTAAGGCTTCTCTCTGTATATAAATTATTTAACATAAATTATTTACTCCAGTGAGGAAGACTACAAAAATCATCCTTACTTGTAGCTTGTAGCACAATGTGTTTAGCACAGGATGTGTTTTATGGCTACTAGTTAAAATAGCAAAATATTACTTTCAGCATTGAAATAAGGCAATACAGTAGTGTTCCTCTCTTGCTAATGGGCTTCCAATTGTTATTTGATTGGTATTTGGCAAAAGAAAACACTTGCAGTTTCAGTTGGGTCCATTCCTTTTTTTTTTTTTTTTGCTCTGATGTTGTCTTATTAAAAGAGAAATATTCCTTGCTTCTGACTATATATGTGTTTAGGGTATTAAAAAAAAAGTGTGTGTGTGTTAATAGATCATATATTGGTCAGCCATACACTTTGCATGCAAAAGAGCTAGGATTTTCTTCTCCTGAATCCCAGAGAGTTACTGCTACTGCACAGGCAAGTTGGAAGGACCAATTAATTGACATGGTAACATTCCGTGAGTATCTCTGGTATTTGAAATAGCAGCATTTATCATTTTCTCAGCTTGTTTTTCCCAGGATTTTCAAACTACAAGTAACATTATCCCTCCTGACTTCAAAAGATAAAAGAGGTTGAAACTTACTACTTTTTCTATTTAACTATACAGCCAATCAGCCACTCTATGTATCTACCACCGTCTGCGTCCAGCTATTCTCCGGGTTTGTCCCGTCCCTTTCTGTAGAAACTCCCTTTCTTTTCACCATTTTTTCTAACGCGCCTGACTAACCTTCCTTAAGAGTGCAATTCTTTCCCCACGTTATGCTCCCAGTTCCTCACTCCACGCTCTCTCGTCTTTACAGACTCGACCCTGGAATACGAGAGACGAAAGCTACACTTTTCAGGGTTACGTGACTCGCTCATTCGTTACTCCCAAGTCCTACCGCTCATTCCACCTTGCATACATTCTACTCGCCCACCTACCATCCTGCACACGCTCTCACCATAGCATTAACTTAGCGGCGCATAACATAACCAATCACATCGCAGGAGAATTCGCCAACTGCCAATAGGAAGACGCGAATGTTAAGCAAGAGATTCTGACCAAAGTGATGGCGGAAATGGTAACAAAAACGCGGGAAAGATAAGACGAGGCGAAGCGTGTAATTAAGAGAAAGTGGAGATTTCAGAGTCCTGGAAAAGAGTTTCTGATTTGTGTATTGTTTATTATATATTAGGTATATATTATGGGCTTGTTTTCACATCGTACTTTTAAGCTCCTGGAGATTTCTACCTATTTACTTCTAGGTGTTTGCAGTGTGTACTGTACACAATAAGGATGTTGCGCTGTCCGTATTTAGTTTAATCCGGATCTACTTGCTTGTAGTGCCAAAGCAACTGATAATCTATTTCATATAAATATCAGGTGCCTAAAACCATACCCAGTTCTCAGATTGAAGCAGGCATTTACTTTTACTCTGCCCTATTTCTTTAACAAATTTGCCTACAGCAAATTACTAATAGTTAGATAAATATACCATACTTATATCTTCCCCAAGTGATGGTAGTTCTTTTTTTACAGAGGTACTGAAAGTTTTGAACTTAGCATACAGATTCTAAGAACACTTATAATAATGCCCTTATTTAAGAGTTCTTTTTTAAAATGATAATTTCACTTTAAACTGTAGGATTAATTTTCATCTAGCCAGGTATCATTGCTGACTTGAGAAATACCCTGGTGCCAGTAACAAAGTAATGACTGGTTGTTATATATATTGAAGATTGAAACTGCATAATTAACTTTAAAATGTTGACCTAAGTTCATCAGTATGACTACCTCTCTTGAAATTGTACTGATGGTTTATTTTCCATTTCCATAAGTCCTCCTTAACTGGATGGAGAACATGGTCTACAGCAGCTTTTTGTAACCATAATCCAATAAATCTTGAAGTCTGCTCTGTTAAAAACTTAATTTAGATGTTAATGTATTCACTAGCAATACCAGAACCTTTTTAAGATTGAGAAGCCCAGAAGTGAAAGCTGAAAGTACCATGCCAAAAATTTTTTTGCATCCTATTCCTTTTTTGTCCACTAGTTTGTGTCAGTTGCATCAATAGCCCAGTAACTGAGAGGGCAAACAAGTGAATTATTTCTTATTATATTTTATAGTTTAGTTTTGTTCTTTTGAATGAAAAATATTAATCCAACATGGATTAATGTTGTCAACATGGATTATGCATAGAATAACTCCCAATCCCTCCTCCTGGACAATTGCTTTAAAAAGGCCTTGCATGTGAATGTTAACAAAATATGTCACAGGGTTATCAGTATTAATATACAGGATATGTAATAAAGTTGGTGGGTCCATCCACATGAACGATTTTTTATTTGCATAAGCTATGTGTGATAAAGGAAATTCATAATTTAGGTAAGCTAATTAGGATACAGCTAGGTTCTTTAAAACCTGAAATACGGAGGGTTGTGCCAAAATCATAAGTTTTCTTTACTAAACAGCGCTGCCAATTCTCAGTCAAAGGATTTATTTATTTAGCGTATGGCATATCATACAAGGACTAGCAGTATACGTTAACATTTCAACCCGAAATCAAAGGAACGAACGTCTTTTGAGGAGATCAATGCTTTAAGGCTCAGATCCAGTTTTCTAAGCGAAACAAAAATCCACAAGTCGTAAATAAATGTCAATATTCATTTGTAATCAAAAGTTGGGTGGCGAAGGAAAAAGAACACCCATGGGCGGAGCGAGAAAGAGGATTGGGGCAGAGAGCGAGCGTAGGGCGGGGCATGGAACTCCGGGCGTGTCTTCGTCTTGTCGGCGGGCCGGGGGCGCGATGGCGGCTGCGGCGGAGCGTGTTGACGAATTGGTGCGGGAATATTTGCTATTCCGCGGCTTCACTGCCACGCTGAAACAACTAGATGCGGAGATCAAGGCAGACAAGGAGAAAGGCTTCCGGGTGAGGATTGCAAGGAGGAAAGGCCTGGGCTGGTTTGAGGAGGCTTAGGTAGATGGGGAGGGCATTTAGTCCAGACAGAACGCCCCTTCCCGGGTCTTCCTTTTCATGCTGATTTGCCGCCGCCAGAAACAGGAACAGAGAAAGCATTGTTGTGCTCCGGAATTCTGAGCTTCTTTGTGGTTTCTGGCTGGACTGGCCTGCCTTTCAGCAGGGGCTGGTTTGAAGTGATTTTGGGATTTGCTTCCAATTTGTTAGTTAGAAGGCATCCAGTCCCTTGCAGCTCTTCTTTAGAACCAGTCTTCCCAGAGAACGGGAGACGACGAGCATGTGTAGAGTGCATCCTTTTCAAAACTGAGTGACTGCGATAGTCCATAGGCATCATGGATTATTAGTCCGGTATCTAGTTTAGGTTTCGATGTTGACATTTCGCATATATATATAACATATTTTTCTATTATTGAATCTGCCCACTAGATTGTCAAACAAAATTGGCATTAGAATTTCTTATTTAAAAAGACTACGTCCAGACATATCTCATATAAAAAAAGTTTTAATAGCTATAACAATCGATTTAATATTTCATTGGACAGAGATGCATAATTGGGAGCCTAAGGGAATCAATGTAATTTCTGAAATACATGTTTTTAAAGCCAGGGGTGCAGTCATGATAGATTCTTTTAAATTATTTTGTTTAAAAGCTCTGTATAGCTATCTACCTTGTGGCCCACAACTCTGGTTGGTTAACAACAATGACTAAAAATACAAACAATAAAACCAATATGAAAAAAAGAATGAAATAATAAAATAAAATTAAGAAAAACCACACACTCAAACCATAACTGTATGTACCTATTGGTCTCTTCAATTGATAAAGTAATCTAGAATGGCAAAAGTAAATGAAATAAAATATTTTTCTGCTGATCCTACCAACTAATATTGCAGCATCTTGACCCAACATTCAAAAAAGGCCAGATGCAACTCTTGTCTGGAAAGTTACTGTATACATTATAATAAATGTTTCTATATTCCCTGGTTTTTCTTATTCTGTTTCAAGTTCCTTTTGAAATGATCTGTTTTTACTTATTTCTGTTGGTTTTAGTTGACAATGCCTGTATGTTACTCTGTTCATAGGCCAGTAACCTAATATTCTCTTTATAGCTGAAATTGACTTGAGACAGAGGGTTATAAAGAAGAAAAATTGGCTACAAATTACAGAGAGTGCTTGACTTACAATCACAAGTAGAACCAGGATTTCCATTGCTATGCAGGGCAATAGTTAAGTGCATCCAGTTTTACAATCTGTTTGACTATGGTTTTCAAACAAACACATGGCCATTAAGTGACTCCGGCTTCACCCATTGACATTGCTTATTGGGAACCAGCTGAGAAAGTCTCAAATGGTGATCATGTGACCCTGGGATTGTGCAAATGTCATAAATACCTACTGGTTGCCAAGCGTTTGAATTTTGATCATGTGACCATGGGATTGTAAAACAAACAGCTTGTCATAGGTCACCATTTTCAGTGCTGTTATAAGTTTTAAGCGGCCACTAAATGAATGGTTGTAAGTCAAGGACTACCTGTATATCAAAACAAAGGCTATGGTTTTCTCAATAATAGAGTTAAAGATAAGTGCAGAATAAATCAGAATATCAGAATTTAGAAGTACTTTTCAGTGTTTTGAAAGGGAGCAAATGAGGATTGTCCCTGATAGTAACCAAAGACATTCCAGAACTATTCTAAGCTTCCTTACCTGTACTTAATACCTGTACCAGTTACAGTTGCCATTTGCCATTATTTTTTTCAAAGTTAAAACAATTAGGCAAATGCTATGTGACTCTCAGATCTGTTGCTATAAAGATTTCAGACTGCTAGGAGTTCTTCAAACATTTTAAGAACTGCATCCTGGACCCCAGATATGTTGCCATTGCATCTTGTTACCTCAAATATTTGCTTCATTTGGAATTGGAGACACATCTTTTCAACTGCATTGTTTATACTACTGCATGGCTATATTTCATCCTGGAACAAAGAAATTGGAAGCAATCTTTATTGTAGATTCTCAGAACAATTGTCTTGGTTTTTGAGTAGGCTAATGTATTGGATACGAATCATCAAAAAGTCTTAAATATGAATCAAAAACCTAAATGGAAAAGAGCTAACCGAGGGATGTTAGTCTCCATTGACCATTTATTTAGTGTTGCACATGTGTTTCATAAAATTTTATCCTTAGCCAGGCTAACTGCCAGACCCTCAATATTTTTGAAGAGGAAGTAGGGAAATCGGGAAAAATTGCCCACGTGAAGTTGAGTAACAGAGACAGCCGCACATGTATTACTGTACTTCCCCTTTAACATGGACTATTGTCCTTCTCTGAACTATTAAATCCTGTCAAGTGCACTTTAATTATATATATTTGAATCTTGTTTCTATAAAGGAGGCAAGCATTTGCATGGAAAATCATGGTCAACATACATGGTTTTGATATTTTCCTTCTCTCCTTTATGCTGTGACAGATAATTGTACCCTCTAATTATTGCTGTGATTTTTCTTGATGGCTGAAGTTATTGGTTACATAACTTACTTTGGTGGGTTTCTAACTAGGTGGACAAGATAGTGGACCAGCTTCTGCAGTTTGTTCACAACTATGATCTTGCTGCCCTTCGAGAGTACTGGAGTTATCTTGACAGACGGCTTTTCAGTCGGCTGGAGGATATGTATCGACCTACAGTGAACAAGCTGAAAATCAGTTTATACCGCTATTATCTCATTCATGCTGTGCAGGTTTGTATCGACTTAAGAAGCTTGTTTCAGAATAAGGATAGTTAAAAATAGTTATAGGTAGTCCTTGATTTACAACAGTTCATTTAAGACTGTTCGAAGTTACAACAGCACTGAAAAAAGTGACTTATGATCATTTTTCACACTTATGACTGTTGCAGCATCCCCATGGCTGTGTTATCAAAATTCAGATGCTTGGCAATTGACTCATATTTATGGCCCAAGGTTTTAAGTTTTGTGACCCTCTGACAAGCAAAGTCAATGGGGAAACCAGATTCATTTAGCAACTGTGTGACTAACTTAACAACTGCAGCGATTCACTTAACAACTGTGGTAAAAAAGGTCATAAAATGAGGCAAAACACACTTAGTTGTCTCGCTTAGCAACAGAAATTTTGGGCTCAGTTGTGGTCGTATGTCAAGGACTCCCTGCATTCTGTCAAAACACGATTGACATAATTCTTCAGAAAATAACTGCATGGTTCAGTGGGAAATATATTCTTGTTATCTGACAAGAGAGCTATAAAATTGTATTTTAAGCTGCTGAAGGTTGAACAGCTGCTGCTGTGGGGAAAAAAAGCAATATCTGAAGCTCTTTTTTGTACATTTTAGGCAAACAGAAATGATAAGATACAGGAATTCTTTCTCAAGCAAGCCTCTGAACTTCAAAATCAGACTGAATGGAAGGACTGGTTTGTTTTGCCTTTTATCCCCAATCCAGATGCAAACCCTAACTTTGCCATGTATTTTTCCCGTCGGTGGATAGATATTTTCATTGTTTCCCTACATAACTTTATCAGTGTTTTATTTCAGTGCATGCATATCCTTTTCCATATGGTAAAAATATTGTAAGCCTGAATCAACTGCTTTTCTGTGCACATGTTTTCTTTTACTTTTTTTGTTAAAAAGTAATAATTATTTTTATGAGGGCAGTAGGAATCATCTTTGCATTCTAGCACAACTGCTTCAATAACTAATGAATTAATATATACTCTCATGACTCAAATAATCATCCATCACTCTGCCATGCTAGAACTGTATGCTAGAAACCCAGCAAAATGTAATTTTGACTAAACTTAAGAAATAGCTATGTGGTTTACTGGGAAAAATATTTTTGTTATAAACCTGGGATGTCAAACTCGATTTCATTGAGGTCCTCATCAGGATTGTGTTTGATCTCAGGGGAAGGGGGGGCCGTGGCCAGCTTGACGTCGCTCGTGTTGGGGCACCTGTAATGGCCCGGGCTGGGTGCGTGTGGATCTTCCTGCAAGCCCTCTGTAAGCGAAAACGGAGCTCGGGAGGGCTGGGTCCATTTTCGCTGACAGAGGGCTGCAGGAGGCCGTTGCAGCCGAAAACATGTCCCTCCCGAGCTCCATTTTCACTGGCAGGCACCACGGGCCAGTCCTTCACTATTTCCAGGATGGCCTCATGGCCCTGATCTAAGCATCCCATGGGCTGGATCTGGACCGTAGGCCTTGAGTTTGACACTCCTGTTATAAACTATAGCATTCAGGTGGGACCATATATTGCCCTGGCACAAAAGGACTCCCAAAGTCAAGTTTTTAATGTTGGATCTGGGTGGAGGAGGGGGGGGGAATATTTTATAGGGCAAGAGCAGCATCAGGGAAGGCAAAGTTACTTTCCAAAATATTCTTAAGGTTCTTAGAAAGGACACAAACGTTTGGTGCATATGCAAAGGGAAGAGGCCTGTAAATATCTTAAGTTTCTTTATCCTTAACCTTTGTTACCTGTGCCAGTGATTCTGAACTTCGAAGCAGAATGTCAGCGGAACAATGTTCTGCAAGAAAAAAATGAAATCCTTTGTCAAAAGGTAAGAATGGCACCTGTATATTAAGATTGTTGTCCCAGTTCTGGCACTGAAATATATTGTTCAATCTTTCACTATGCGTCGTTAGAAAAACCATGAAAGAATAGTTCTTCATAATATGAACTTGAATTAAATATCAAACAAGTTAGGATTTATAAACCAAATTTCAAGCAACGTTTGTTAGATTATCCTGAAATGTTTGAGTGAGTCATATAAAAATGTGCCTTTGTGGCTTGCAAGCATGCTTGTGCATGCTGCCCATTCATATTGTAGTTTGGTAAACTAAGATTCCTGCCTAATAGGTTGTGCTAATATAATTGCTGTTTTGAAATTAATGACCAATTAATTTCCATTTCCATGGCTTGCATTCATACAGAGGGAAAGCAATTCATTTTTTTATTCTTTCTCCCATTTTTTTCTAGTTATTTGCTTTGCAAGCAGAATACTCCCATATAAAAAAAGAGGAATTACAGGAGGAGGAGGAGGAGGATTTGACGCTTCATCATAAGCTTCCTTCATATGTAGTTAACATGGACCATCTGGGAGACTCAGAGCTGTGAGTGTATGTGAAGGGCCAGTCAATGGACATACAATTAGATTACCCAGAGAAATCTTGGACCTTTTAGAAGTGTTTGCATGATTTACTTAGTTAGCTTTCCTAGAGACATAGATAGATACTATGGAAGAGAAAGATAAGGAAACATTTTAATATTATTGCTTGTCTTGCATTGTCTCCTTCTCCTTGGCATTCCACGTTCTCGTAGAACTGATGGTTAGGTATCTCTTTTTTACAAAAAAAATCTTCATGAGTTGTTAAATACACTTCATGTAAGAAAGCATTCCCCAACTGGGAACCTCAAAAGAATCTTGGGATCATATTGCTATAAATTCTTAGCCAGCTGGCTATGCAAGAGTGGGAATTCTGAAAATTGGAACCCTATAATGTTTCTGAGCAAGACAGATTGGAGAAGTGTAGTTCAAGGGCTTTGTCTGAAAACGAATATTGTGTGACATAAATGAAAATTCTTTTGGAAAGTGGAATTTCTGTCAGGTATGGAGATTTAGGGTTCACCACCATTAATTTGCTTCCCCATCACTACTCCCTGCATCTCATTTAGTGACTTGATATGCAGCCAGAGAAGCACTGCACATTCTCTACAGGCCCGAGGAGGATTCCTGTCTTCCTTGCTATCTCAGAGCAAGAAGGGCCCTGCAAGAGCAACCCAGCCAACAGCAGCCACCTCAGCACAGACGGGAACCACACAGGGAAGCAAAAAAGAGCTGCCAAATCACCAGGTGAGGAGAAATAATTGCGGTTTCTCTCCCTGTGTGATATATAAGAATCAGAATACACAACACAGTAATGTTTCTGTATCTGCTATTCTGTTTTATACCTGAGCTATTAATTTAGGCATGGGGCTTCGGAGAATAAAAACATGTCAAATCTTCCCTTTGTTTTCTAGGTGCCCAGAGGGAAAGAGGCAGCAATCGGAGGCAAGGAATCAAAAAGTCACGTCAGTGGTGTGGTTTCCATGGAGCCTACCTCAATACAACAGAATCAGAGACGTTTACAGGATCACGGAAAGGAAAAGAAAGAGTTTGGATCTAAAATAACTTTCCAGGTAGTGCAGCTGCTGTTTTGTATGGATAGGGCAAGTTTTCTCCTGAGTATTTCTGAGTAAAGTGAATTATGTAACTTTCTGCTCATAACCAGCTGGTTGGTGTAAGGAAAAATGACTCTTGGCTTCTGAGCAGTTACTTATTTGTTTGGATTTGGGTTTTTTAATGAGTCACCTATTTGAACTGGGGAAGTGAAGCATCAGTGTCATTTCTTCTGTCAGCTGTTGTTCTCTTATGAATCACAAAAGGGACAAAGGGTTCTGAAATATTTTTTCTCCTAAAATTGTTTGAGCAGCAGACTATTCAGCTGCTTATTTTTCCTGAAATATTACATAGGGTAAGAACTTAGGCAAGCCTTCTCAGCTTTTGAAACTTGATAGAAAAGAGATAAACAGCAGTTTCCCCTCTTTAAAATTTTTGATTATGAAAGACCAAAAGATGCATTGTGATCTGTGGATCAGAAAATATAATTGCATTTTATACAAACACTTCTTTCCTTGTGGATTGTGATAAGCCCTCGGTTAACTTATTTCTAGAATGGTAGAAACAGTTGCTTCTTCTATTAGAATGGACTGGGCTATGATGCCTTTTTTTACAGTTACCCTTCTAATAGCATATAATATGTTACTAAGACATGCTCCATGTGCAGAGGATATTGTCATAGCACAGATTTTAGAAACAAAATGTCCTTTATATTGAACCCTTAGAAATGAACTTAGAATATAGGCTCTTCATTGCCCTTCAATATTTTGTTAACTTAGGCAATTAGAATATTGACAATATTTTCAGTGTAAATTACAACATTATGATACTTGGCGTTCTCAATCTTTTTCTTAAATATTTGTAATTCTAAACTTGTCTCATTAGCTCTCTTTTTTGGGGCTGTGCTTTTCTTTTCTTTTTTTTTGCTCTCTGCTGGGTCTCTGAGATTTCTCTTCAGGAAGATTAAGATTCCTCTTAAGAGTTAATTCTTAATTTTTGTATTTGCTGCTGAATGTGTTTGTGTGTGCATGTACATATGAAACGAATTAAGCCATTTTGTAGCCAAAGTGCCAAATACTCTTTTTGGACTTTTTTATTCTTGCTGTTATAATCCTCAAAGAGTACTACGATATTGGAAGAAGCCTTGGTTTCCTCAACTTAAATTAAATATCCTTGTGTAGAATATTTTTTATTGTGGAACTCACAGTCTGGTTTCTTTCATATTGAAAGAATTCATATTCCTTTAATCTTGCCCTCTGTTTTCTGATTTTCAACTGTTTCAACAAAAAAGTTTGATTAATTTTTGTTTGGTGCGTGATGGTTGAAAAAATGTATCTGCTTGTGCTTTGTATTTTTCCTCTTTTGTACAGTATGTTATCTTCTGTTTGTGTTAAAATTGTTCAGGGGTTCCGTTTTTCAGTGAGGAAGTGGCAAGTACTAAATATTCCTGCCTAATCCTGCTAAATGCTATTAATTTAGAGAACTGTGCCTGAATGTCAAGTTCAGTTTGGTAATAATTTTGGCAATTGTTGTTGCATTAAGAATTCATTGTCCAGGGTACTGTTTGTAAGGTTTGTATCATGTTTCCCCGAAAATAAGACCCTGTCTTATTTTTTTTGAACCCCAAAATAAGCGCTTGGCCTTATTTTCAGGGAGGTCTTACTATTTTGGGGCATGTGGAGCAAGACAGGGCTCCTCTTGCCATCTGATTTCCAGCTCTCTCTCCCTAACTGTAACCAGAGGAAATGGCGGGGACTAGCTGTGCATGCTTTTAAATATTTCCGGGGAGGGCTTATTTTCAGGGAGGGGCTTATTTTAGCGCATGTGCTCAAAAGCCCAATTGGGCTTATCATTAGGGGATGTCTTATTTTAGGGGAAACAAAGTAGATATACAAAATATTCTATAGTATAAAGTCGTATTCTAAAAACAAAATAGATAGTAAGGACATATTGAAAAAGAGTAGAAATGTCTGTAGACTATTCATGTCTCTAGGAGATGCTGATTTGTCTGTCCGCATTGTTATAGTGTATACCATTGGGAATCTTTTCAAACTACAGTTGTATAGAAACATAATTATGTGGATGCAACATGATCTCAATCTATGTGATTACTGATTAAAATCATTATGCTTCTGTGACATGGCGCTCACACTATGCAGAAGTGATTTTTTTGCAAGTTCCTGTTTCTGTGCCCATGGGAACATTTGCTGTATTTGCTTGTTAGAAAATGTATATTTTGGGAATGGCAATATACTTTATAGAAGAATATTTAATATTTAGCCATTTTTTTCTCCATTTAATATTTACTGCTTTAAAAAAATGGTTTAATAGAATAGAAAAGAAGTAGAAAACATATAAAGTATAAAAAGGAAAGCGAAATAAATAATATCTATTTTTTAAAAACATATTAAATCTTGACCACAGGCAAACATTGCCCAATCTTTTTATTATATTGCTAAGGAAACATTTTGAAAGGTGAGAGTGCACACCTTTAATCTAGCCAGTTTTTTGGTCCCTGTTATACATGTATCTTTCCTAGGATACTTAACTTTTGTTACCATCCAAAAATGATGGATCCTAAATAGATTATTTCTAAATTTTTGGACTCTAATGTAATAATATATTTACACGTTTGAAACTAAATCCTTAATAAAAATGAATATTTAATCAATAGATAAAACCGAGTCATGTATAATTTACCTTTGATTTTTTTTACATCTACACCATAAAATGTATATAACCAGCCCTTATTAAATACCTACTGAGGAATCCAATAAATCTGAAAAGAAATTAGGCGGAGTAAGTAAATAATCATCTTAAGATCATTAGAATATATATGAAACCTCTGATTCAATACTTGAGCAGTTATGTTTATGTCTTCCATGAAACATGGGCCAGTCCTATTACATATAAATGCTTTAAACACACTCTAATCCAGAGGTGTCAAACTCAAGACTCTTGGACCGGATTAGGCCCGTGCTGTGCTTAGACCACGGGGTCACTTTGGAAACAGCGAGGGACCAGCCCGCGGTGCCTCTGCCAGTGAAAACGGGCTCCCAAGCTCCATTTTCACTGGCAGAGGGTTGCAGGAGGCCATCGCAGCCGGAACCGGAGATTGGGAGCCAATTTTAGCTGGCATGAGTGACATCGAGCTGGCCCCGCCCACCCTGGCCACACCCATCCCAGACCCTGAGATCAAACACAACCCTAACCCCTCAAGAAATTGAGTTTGACAATCCTAGCCTAGATAGTCATCGGGTCTTTGAAAAAAACTATTTGAAAGAAAAAATCAAAAATCTAAGCTTTGGATCTTCTAATAATGAGATCTTAGAGTACCAGTTTGAAACATCCTCCTAAATGCCATAAATAATGTCACTGGTCTGTGAGCAGATATTAGAGTAGATCATACAGAATTTCTTTTCTGCCAGGTGCATGATGGGGGGTTGCTTTTTAAATATAGTAAGTTAAGCAATGGTCTGATTTACAATGCAGTCTCTGAATGAGGTGGATCCTGAATAGGGTCTAGTTTCATTAGGTTCAAATAGTTTAATATTTGCTTTTCTCCCAAGGGTGAGAGTGGATAGATCAATGAACAAAAATGTTTCATTCTGCCATTTGTAACTTTCACAATAATATTTGTGTTGTTGCTGATAGGATACAAATATGTAGCCTTAGTTACCTAAAGCCTACCTTAGGCCAAGACAGGTGTGAAGAGCTTAATTGATTTCCCTAGCTGGCTGTGTCTTTTTAGGGACAGAATGCTGAGAAGAAAGTGGAGATTACTGCCATTGAAACAGAGCCATTCCCTGAGCTTCATGCTGAACAATTGGAAAACCAGATAAAAATATTCGGAACTGGCATGGATGCTGGAGGCATCAGACATGAGCAGCCCTTCATTGTTCTGAGTCAAGAGGAATATGGCGAACACCACTCATCCATCATGCATTGCCGGTAACTATTGGCTAATGATTAGAAAACTGAATGTCATATTTGTCAATATCATCGCAGTAGAGTGGAATCCAAATCTTTGTGAACTTAACAAATCGTGGACATTTATTCTTGGCTCCCAGTCTGCCAAATGCACATTATGATTGGCTACATGCTTTGTTATCATAAGAAATATACAAAGTTTTGCATATTTATTAGAAATACTATCTAAATGAGCATAAACATATCTAGACAGGGTTTAATAGATGTAAAAGATCAAATGGATAGCAGAAATCCATATCATATTTATGAAGAGGAGACTATCAAATGCAAAAAGTGCAAAAAGTGTATCTTCTTTCTGTGTGCAGGGTGGACTGCTCCGGCCGAAGAGTGGCCAGTTTAGATGTGGATGGAGTCATCAAGGTGTGGTCTTTCAATCCTATCATGCAGACGAAAGCATCTTCAATTTCCAAGTCTCCACTGCTTTCTCTGGAATGGGCAACCAAACGGGACAGGCTGGTGAGTAGCTGAGGGGAGGGGGAGGATTATTGGGACTACAATTTTGGCCAGGGATGATTTTTAGCCAAGTGCACGAGGAGGGAACCATATTGAAGAAGTTGTACTAAAGCCATCTTCCTTTTTTGCTTGGATGCTTCTAGGCATGAAGTACCTTAAGATACTTGGCTCTGATTGCAGTTATGGTTTTAGGGCATGCATAATCTTCATGTCCACTGATGAAGCTACAAATACTAGGGTTATAGCAAAATTAATAGAAAAGGGTTGCAGAATCCAAATTTTATGTGTTGGGTGCTTTCTGGAAAACAAATTCAGAAAGTGAAACTAAAAGACTGTAGCTTGGATATTGGGCTAACAAGCATTCTTACAATGTCTTCCATCAGTTTAACAGGTATCGGCTCATTATTGTTGCTCAGCAATTTTGAGTTTCTTCTGCATAAGGATCTCTGAACTGGGAATATTCGGTGGCTAAAAACTATTTTGATTATCCAATTGATCATTTCTTACAGCTTGTTTACATTCCTTGGCTGATGCTGTGATTTATTTTAAATATGTGCCAAATCATTGAATTGATCATATAATAATAATCCCCAAACATCTGGAGCGCCACTTGAACACCATTGGCATTGACAAAATCCCCAACAGTTAATTGCAAAAGGCAGCTTTTCTTAAAACAATTTATATCCTGTGACACTTTTAACACCATCAAACAACATTTGCCTATTGGGAAGGACTCCGGTGGATAAAAATCCTCTTTAAATATCTTGCTGACTATGTGACCATCCATAATGATAATGAATTAAATGTAGATGCCAACCACCATGGCCGCCTCACAGCAATCAAACAAATTACAATAACATCAATAAAGCATACATTATTAATAAATAATAAATGAATAAATAATAAAAACATAAATAATAAATACAAGGACTTGTATTATATATATAATACTATATAATTAATAAGATTATCATAGTAGCTATTATAGAATTTTTGGAATAAAAATACCTTGCATGCAAGAACGGGGGAAAGTCTGCAATAATATTTTGTTTATGAAACTTAATATGCTGCCTGTCTTTCCTGGAGGTGACTCTAGAAGGCTTACAGTCTTACAATAATATACCAGGAGAATCTGAAAATACTCAGATCCTTCCTTCCTTCCTTCCTTCCTTCCTTCCTTCCTTCCTTCCTTCCTTCCTTCCTCCCTCCCTC
>JANHFT010003042.1:102788-135990 GCA_032467955.1 Pseudoxenodon macrops | reverse complement strand
TGCTGCAGGAGGATGTTCCGGGACTGAACTTCCGGTGCGCATGGGCAACCCAGGGAGGGCAACCAGCAGATGTCCTGGGTGCTCAAAGCGGAGCAGAAGCAGCAGCAAAGGCAGCAACGGGAGAAGGAACAAAATTAACGCTCCCGGAGTCGCTTTCTTCCTTCTCCCATCGCTGCTGCTCCCGCTCTGCTGCGGGCACCCAGGACATTTGCTGCCTGCCCTCCCTGGGCTGCCCATGCACAGTGAGCAGCAGTCTCTGCTCCAACGGTGGCAATGGGAGAAGGAAGAACTAACATTCCTGGACCGGGAGGGAAATCGGACGTTCCTGAATTGCTGCAAATGCGCACCTCATATGCAGCCCTGGGACATGTGCAGCAGCCTCAGAACACCGCCAGCGCTGCCCCTCTAAGCAACAGACAGCAGCTGCATCTCCCATCACGGATCGTCAACTCAGAAGGCCAGCAGCCGTGGGGGACCACCGGGAAGGACGCATGGAAGGCAGGGACACATGGCAGGACTGCGGGGAAGGGAGTAAGCTGCTACCTTCCTTCCGCGTGGCCCATGGCCAGACGGCCTGACATGCTTTCCTGCCTTCATTCCTGCTCGGAGCTTCAACTGCAGTGGTGGCGAAAGGAAAGCTGCAGAGAGGTGGCAGCGGCGCTCTGGGATTGCGGCCTTCAGCCAGTACGCAGGGGGAAGAGAAGAGGCAGAAGCCTCTTCTCTCTTCTCCCCCCCTGCGTGCTGCACAAAGTCTCCCTCCGAGCGCCAGCGTGCTTCACAGTCTACACGAGCCTGGTGAGTGGTGGCAAGGAAGGCCTCTCCAGGCTCATGTACACCGGGAAGTCCAGTGGCACCCCCCTACAGTCCGCGCCCTGTGGCTTACTTATCTTTAGGCAGCCGCAGGAGGAGGCAGCAGTAACACAGGCAGCAGACATGAGGGCAATGACAGCAGAGGAAGTGGGCCACATGGTGACCACGCGGTGTGGTATATATATGGCTCAGGCTCAGAGGCGGGGCGATCAGGGAGTTAATGAGCAGCAGCCGGGTAGGCAGGCGGGGCAAGCATAGTGCGGACGGGCAAGGCCAGCGAGCAAGCGGTGACTTGGCACGCGGGGTGGGAGGGAGCAACCTGAAGCAGCTTGGGGCGTGGCCAGGCTGCCATTACTACTAGTTCGGAGAACTACTTCCTAATTTTACTACCTACTCTATAGAACCGGTCTGAACTGCTAGGAACCCACCTCTGCTTCGGAGGTAGGTAAAATGACTCAGATTGTTGGGGTAAATATGCTGACTCTGTAAACCGCTTAGACAGCTCTAAAAGTGCTATGAAGCGGTATTTAAGTCCAAGTGTTATTGCTATTAAATTTAAACTATCTCACAACTGAATTTGTTAACTTTGTCTGTTTTATTTATGATGGATTTGTTTCTTTAGTTGCAGTTTAAAGAAACTAGTTTATAATACCATATTACAAAGTAATTTTGACTAATTTCCGTGAATGTAATGAATCATACTTAACAAACACATGGTAGCACTCAAATTTGAAAGCATCACTATCCATTATTGAATGGCCCACCAGGATTTACAATATTTTGAGGGGCACATATTGTCTATGTGAATTTATAACCTGGCCTAGTTGTAATTTCACCAATGGTCACACAATCCTACAGATTAAGCAGAGCACAGTTTTCTCAACAAGAACTTGTTATCGGCAGAACAGTTTTACCTTACACGTTTCTCCATTCAGAAGATAAATTATAACTTCTGCCTAAATACATAACTCTAAAAGTTTTTCATCTGTAGTTGAATGAAGATTTCAGTTGAGTTAGCTTTCCTTCATTTCGTGCTGTTTATGGTATCCAATACCATAAAAAGTATATTTGTTGTAGAAAGATTTTTAAGGCATTACTATATCAGTGCGCATCTGACCACCCTTTGTCTCTGCTATGTTTTGGTAATACAAGTAAAGACTTCTACAGAGAGCAGGCTTAGTCTTGGTTGGTTTTGACAAATAGGTTTCTGACTGAGGTTTCTTTGCCTTTCCCATCATTACCAGTCAATTTATGAATGATCATTTGGAGACGTTAGACTTCTCATGATTTTCAGCCCTAGCTGTATCCCTGGAAGTTCCTCTTCCAGATTTCAAAGCAATTGCAGAAAGATTTTTGATTGTAATGTATTTCTTTTATCATTTTAGTGCCTTTAGTATTTATATTGAAAATTAGGCTGCTGAGAAAAATTGCAGGCAACTGCACTTCCTCCCCCTCCTATTTCAGCCTTCTCTCTAGTGTCAGCATGGCAGAGTTGCCTATAAAAGCTGTAACTGCAAAACAGGCAAGGAGGAGAATTGAGGAGAATAGGGATGCGTGTTCTAAAAGCTGTCCAGCAACAACAACAGGAAAAAGTAAAAGAAAAGGTGTTTTTCATTCAGAGACTAAATGATCTGGAGAGAAAGAATAAGTGGCAAAGGAAAGCCCAACATGGGAAGGTGCAACTGTCCATTACTAAAGCAGACGAAATATCAGAGGGAGAGGAATTAAAGACAGGCCAGTGTCTGTAAGAGGAAAGCATTGCTCTATCGTGCTAATAGTATAGGAGTAATAGAATAATAATGATAGTAATAGCATATGAGTAATACCGTAGTATAAACATAATAATAGAATATAGTAATTGTAGTAGAAATAGAGTATAGGATACGATAATAGTAATAGAACCCATACATAAATACATGCATGTTTTACTTTTTGAGCCTGGCTATTTTTTTTCAAAATAAAATATCTCCCTAACTCTTATAGGGAGGTATAAAAATTCAACTGTTCCAGTACTTTTGTGGGTTTTTTTTTAATCTGGGTCAATCAGAGTGGGTACAGTTTTAAAAAGAACCTGTGACATTTATCCATTTTTAAAAATTCAACCAAATAGAAATATGTGATAGCATCGTAAAATGTGTTCTGCATAATGCCCTAGTGTGAAATGTTGCTTTTCTCTCAACTCGAGAGCTTTTCATCTTAGCAAAACCCAATCTTGCAGTATTGATAGAAACGGTTGCCAGGTAAATGATGTATTGTCCTAGTTCTCTTAGTGGTAGTTTGATATTTTCATAAATCATAGTTCTGAGACAGGACAAGTCGTATGCGACAAAAAGGTAAACATGAGATTACACTGTTCCAATTTCAGTGTAAATAATTAATGAAGAAAGGCTCTAAACCTTTTCAGAAATGACTTTGTGAAGCCAAGCTGAGTTAGAACAAAAATAGAAAATTCTAACACTGACTGGATCACTGTATTTTAGCAACACGATAGAGATTTTTTACAGACAATAAATACAGATTTATTCGTATCTATACAGATGTGGATATAATTGTGTAGAAAGACTGGGTTTTGAATTAAGGAGGAATTTTTTAACTCCTGCGTTATTGGGAATGCAACTAGTCTAAACTGTTTTGATTGGGACTTGCTGGTGAATCAATATTAGTGGCGCATATAATTCAAATTGGCATTTAGAAAGTTTTAAGAATGTGGAACTAATGTTCCATTGAACAGATATGGAACTAAAGTCAACCCTTGGATGTGTTTTTAGTAAAGCTATATTGTTAAGAAAATCAACAGTAGCAAATCGTCCATAAGCATCTTTCTTCCCTCCATCATGACCATTAGAAGATGGAAAGAATCCATTTCTGGGTTATATAATGAAAAATCACAATTTTTTTCATTATATTTTAACAGGTAAGTATGGTTAGTTTAGCTGTGATTTGTAGAAGCATACCCAAATCATAAACAACAGTTTGACTTGTCCAAATATAACAAAGTAACCTGAACAGGCAACTATTTTCAGCCAAGAGCCATACCGTCTAAGGAGGATGAGATTAAGTTGGTTTAAGATGGTCCTGTGAGATTTTCTAAGGCTTATAGCTTAGTATACAAATAGCCTTGGATAAGAAAAGAAAGCAAATCATTTGATGTACATCAATTGCTCAGTTTACCTCGTCCTGGAAATTATTCACTCATGTAAATTATTTTTGAATTAAAAAATTATATTAGAAGTGTAGATTTACTTACTGTGCACTTTATAATATGCTACACTTTAGATTACAAGTAAAATTCCACTGGTTGGAGAACACTAGGATTCGATGCTAACTCCATTAAATGTTCAACAATTTCATTAATAATCATTTAAGAATTAAAATATATGAAATCAATTCTTTGTAAATTTTGAATCTTTGTGTCTAGTAGTGAAGCTCTGTTCTTATCTGTATGATAACCATGGCAACTAATGCATACATTTCAGCTCTAGCTTTGCATAGCAATGAATAATATATAGTAAACCTTACAACAAGCTCAGGCCATATATACTTCAAGGAAAAGAATCAGAATACTGATGATACTGATCCCCATGTCATCAGATGACTTCTCTGAGTTTTCATTGCAATTCCCTCCCCCACTTTATGGCGGGAAGCATTTAGATACAGAAGATTTTAAAAGTATAGATCAAGCTAGATTCACATTTTCAAAATGCTCTTCTCTGCTTAGGCAAGGAAGAGGCAATCACATGGTATGGATCATTTACTTTCACTGTAATACGTTTCTGCCACTTTCAAGCATTTGGGGGGGGGATTGGTAAAGGATAGAACTTTCAATTATCTCTAAATCCACATAATGAAATGGACTCCCTAAGAAGCCAGCTATCTCAAGAAAATATTGATTAAAAAAACCAGCCTATTGATTTGACCTCTACGATCAAGCCATGTCAGTGTATTTCTTTCTTATTGGTTGCTCACTGTTGTATTCAGTCTACATTCTTCTTCACACCTTCATTCTTTATCCTCTCTTCTTATATTCCCACACTTAAGTAATCCATTCCCAATGCACTTAACCTATTGTTCTCATGACAGTCCAAATTCTTACTTCCAATTAATAACATGGACACAGGAAGGTCTCTTCAAAGCTTTTGGCAAACATTCATTTTGCATAACAGAACAGATTAAACTCGTTGCCTTTTCATCACTTTTTGCACGTATTAAAATTATTTTCTCACCTTTAGTAAATATTGTACAAGTTTTTATCTACTTCATTTTTATAAATTGTAACTGGTCTTTGGTGCATTAACATTCAGGTCCACACATTTCATTACAGAGCACAATCTAACAACACAGTATCATCTGCACACTGCACATTCTTGCTCTTAGCAACACACCTTTAATCTAACCAGCAGCACTGCTTATATATTTGTCCATAAATAAGTTAAATAATCAAGGGAACAATACATATTCTTATCTTACTCCCCACATTCTAAATATTTACTAGGCATTTATTTTTTGACATGTTTTGCTTCAATTATATCACATTGAGCAAGCACTGCACTTCTATTTGTGCAAAATACTCCAGTTGAAAATTATTATTTCAAATTTTGACACACAGAATTACTTAGTTGGCCATTCAACCTGGCTAGAACTGAAAACAATCTGAAACAAAGTTCATTCCATCTGGCTTGATTTAAAATCGGTGTAATCTAGTTGTTATCCTCCTATATCTGTAATGCCTGACTCACTGAGTTTTATTGACCTTTTTTTTTTTTTTTTTGCATTTTTAAGTTAGACTTGACTCCTGGCAACTGCATGGACAATTTTGCAGGCAAATTTATTCCTCAAGGAGGAAGGAAAAAACAGTCTAGAAGCCTTTGGAAGAGAAAAGCATCTTTGAGTCAACTGTGACCTGGATGACAGAATCTCCACAGACATTTGTAGGCAACGGTTCCTGAAGTGATTTGCCATTGTCTTCTTCCTAAGGCTGAGAAAAAATTATTAGCCCAAAATCAGTCATGCAAAGATTAGCTTTCCTACTTTTAGGCTAATGCTTAACCACTAGACCAAACTACCTTTTAACAAGATAACTTCTAATATAGCATTTTCTTTTAGCTTTTCTCCCCCTGTACTTATATTTTATAGCATTTTAAATCATAAACCACTTTATCTTGCAAATGAGATATACATTAAATTATTGAAAGTATACTTTGATTTGAGGTGGCTGACAGTTTAAGATAAAATTCAGTTAAAGAAATAATGCCTCTCAGATTAATAAGAGGGTCAGCATTTGTGTGACATATATTTTATCCAGGTACTAAATTTGAAATAGGCTGAAGATGGAAGAAGAGACTTGCTTGATTCAATCAGTCTTCCCTTCAAAATGAATATTAATGTTAGAAATGTCAGTCTCTTTAGTACATTGAATACGCAACTTAACCGCTGGATTAGAATTTTCATAAAAATAAAAGCATAGCAATAATAACCAACGTATATGATTTTACACACATACTGGGTTAATCTTCAACTTTCAATGCTATTACAGCAGCTCATTAGAATTTGCATATATATATATATATTTTTATGAGCAGTCAAATATTATCAAGTCTGCCTGCACTTTCTGAAGAAATTAGATTGAAGATGAACACCCTCATGATGTATAGTATATGTTAAGAAACATGATGATCTAGTTGTTAAATGTTTTCAGTAAGATTTAACTTATAGGGTTTTTTTATAGTTTCATTGTTAGGTAATACTTTTTCAGGGTTACAGATTAAGAATATATATATATATAACTGCTTGGGGGGAAATACATTGCATTGCAAGTTATGCTTTTCCAAATGTTTCTGTGTTTCTTGCTCATATATTGTTTATATATACATAAACAATATACTAAAATTATTATACCTCTATGAGCCCTATGTTCTTTTTTCATTCAAAGCTAGGCTCTTCTATTGCTAGGAATACAATCAGGGCAATTAAAAATGCTTTGATGAAATGATTTTTTTCTGGTATAATGACCACATCATATTTAAAAAGTCTCACAGGCATCTTGTTAACCTTTTTTCTGTTTAATTGTGTCTGATTCTTGGAGACTGCTCTTTCTTGACAAGGTTTTTCAGAAGTGGCTTGCTATTGTCTCTTTTCTAGGTGGCTTTGTGCCACCTAAACTATAACTCCCAGTCTTCCAGTTTCTAGCCTGATGACTTAGCCACTGCACCAATCTGGCTCTCAGATTTACTTTAGTTGAAATTAATACATATCTAAATATCAGTATATTATGAAACTGTGTACCACACATTTGAATACATTCCTGATAGCATTTGGATGCTTGTATCCATTAGCCGGTATATAAAGAAGGAATTTCATCCAAGTAAAGTTTTAATATGATTCTTAGTGATGTTTAGTGATTTAAGTGAATTATGATAATTATGTACCTGGGGATGAAAAGATGTTAAAGGTTTGCTAGAACTGTTCCATCTTTTCTATTCATCTCTGTCGCTTTTGTAATGGTTTGGCAAGATCACAGTGGACAAAAGTAGCCATTAATTTATTCAGCTTGTGGTTGTAAAATTTCTACCCAAAGAGCTGTAATGTTAGATGTGTGAAATTCTTGTATGTTTCTAGGCTTAGAAGTATCCATGCATGAGCTTTTGCACTCTTTTCGTTTCTGTATGAATAGGATTATGGGAGTTCTCATTATTATCTTGGGAAGCGTGATCTGGATGGACAAAAAGTTTCACAAAAACCATCAATGCAAATGGTTGGAACTCAAGTGACTCTTCTTCTCCAACACAAACCATAAAGGAGACCTCATGCACTCCTCTGAATTAGGTTAGGAATGACAACTGATAAGCCTCGGATTTTTGCTGCTGGGTGCAAGAAGAAAAAAATCATTGCAGAATCATTTCTTATTCAGAACTGTCTGTTATCCATAAAGTATAAAAGGACATTTTATACACAAACATTTTTAAAAAGGAATTTTAGTGTGTAGTATGAGGATTTTCTCCTGAGCCCAGTGAAAAAGAATACCGTAACAGTGGATCAGTCCCCTGGCAGTACCCTAAAAGACTCTGAAAATCTACCAGGCAGAGGAAAACAGCTTCATATTCATTCATTAAGAAACTCAGGAATAGAGGCATGCCTATTGATCATAATTCTGGTCTAGTATCTAGCAGCCATTCTGGTGTAGGAGCCTTGGTGGTATAGTAGTTAGAACGTAGTATTGCAGGCTAACTCTGCCCACAGTCTGGAGTTTGATCCTGACAAGCTCAAAGTTGACTCAGTCTTCCATCCTTCCAAAGTCGGTAAAATGAGAGTCCAGATTGTTGGAGGCAATATGTTGACATTGTAAACTATTCAGAGAATACTGGAAAACACTGTGGAGCGGTATATAAGTCTAAATGCTATTGTTAGCCTGTTTCACCAAACAACAGTATTTTGGCAATGGAGCAATATGTTTCCACAAGATCCCTTATATGTATTGGTCAAAATAATGTTGCATTCTTGCAAGAATTGCATCTGCTGGAGAACAGTTATCATAAAGAGTGTCCAATTCTCATAAACAGTTAAAATGATGACAAAGTACAATATTGAACAAGAGATGTGTGCTCAGGCTGCAACTGAAGCTACTATCACTACTACTATTCTTCAGGAGAAGCCACTGCTGGCTTTTGGGAACTGGAACTTGGGTCCTGCTGTTACAGGTGTTTCAAGTTTAATGACAAAGGCATTCATTTTCTTCACTTCCATGTCTGGTGCTTAAAAGTTTGTGAACTCTTTTGTATGGCCAATATTTCTGCATAAAATGTAAAGTGTTCTCCACACAAATGCTAAAACTAGACAAAGGGAACCTATTTTGAACATCGGCATCCAAAGCTTTCCTTATTCATTTATTTATTGAGGGATATGATCCAAAGCTATCTATGTGTAGGGCCAAAGCACAGTGTATGACACTGAAAAGCATTCTTAAACGACTACGTTCAAATGGACAGCCCCGCGGTAGCGCAGCAAATCCACATCGTAGTTTAGAAATGCTAACTTAATCTCCTCTAGACCCCACGCTGCTACATTTCAGGCGCCTTAAACCCTTGCCGTTTTAAGGCAAATGACTGTCCTATCGCCGGCCTCCATGTCGTCCGCTCGGTGGTCTGGGACTCCTGGGGCTGCCGCTGGGGGGGGGCGGAGCTGCGGCGGCGGAGCCGGGCGGGGCAGGCAAGCCGCCTTCCCCATCGCCTCTTCCCGCCCACAGCCATGGCCGACGTGGAGGACGGAGACGAGCCTAGCATTTCTACTTCTCACTCGGTTTCTTCCGGCGCCAAAGGTGGCGGCGCCGACAAAATGTTCTCGCTGAAGAAGTGGAACGCCGTGGCCATGTGGAGCTGGGACGTCGAGTGCGACACCTGCGCCATCTGCCGGGTGCAGGTCATGGGTAAGCGGAGTGGCGGCAGGCAGGCTCGGTCGGAAAGGAAAGGCCTGGTCTCCGCGTCCCGCTCGTTCTCCTGGGACGGGGATGGGCCGCGCCGGGCCAAGACCACCACCACCTCCTCCTCCTCCCACTTCCCCCGGTAGTCTTCCGTGGTTTTGGAGTCGACGAAAGAGCGGCCCTTCGCGGATGCCCAGGGGCATTAATGAAAGAGGCCTTCGGGAACCGCTAGGCGCTGTCGACGCGCAGCCTCTCCTTCCCGGATTGTCTTCTTTAAGAGCGCTTCTTTTTGCTGTAGTCCCTCCTCGTTTCCCCGTTCTCCTCGATTTAGTGCAACTGGGAGAAAGGCTACGTTTGGGCGACCGTTATGCCTTCTTAAATCATTTTGTGGGTTGTATAAAATTCGATATTTCGGGGTGGAAAGTCTTATTTCTTATCCAACAGCAGAAGGTTCGTACGTTCAAGGGGTAGCTGAGAAGCATTGTGAATCAATGATGCCAATCCCCACCTCTTTATATATATATATACATGTATGTATGTATGTATGTATGTATGTATGTATATGTATATATGTATTGAGATATCCTTCATAGGTACTGTATTTAGCTGGATGTTTAGTAAGCCCCTGATAGAGGCATTTTCAGGAAGCCCACAGCACATGTAATTAATTCATATAACAAAACGCTTTTAGTGGTCTTCTATAGCATATAATCCACAGTAAATCTGTATATAAAATGAGCAAGTAAGTGTTGTGATTAAGGTAGTATGTAAAAATAATGAGGATAGGCATCAAATACATTTTTAACACACAGCAGCTGAAATTGTAGAATTCACAGCTGCAGTGTTCAATTCATGTAGACCAAACTGGACCTGATTTGCTGCATGTATTTTCATGTTATTCTACAGTATTCCTCATGTTGATGTGTAAACTTTTTCTATTCCCATAAAATATAAGAAGATAGTAGTAATATGATTTGAGCATATAGCTATGTTTACACCACACCTCAAACTATGCTGTGGGGATCCAATTTGTATGATTAGTTTATGGCTCAGACTTTCACACTATACAAAAAAATGATTAATTCAGTAAATTGCAAATCAATTTAATACTGGTAGGGGTGTTGTGTGAATTTATGTGTACTGGGTAATTCAGACAGCTAGGTCTTTGGTCAGAGTACAGTGTAACAGGTATTTGCTTTCACTAACATGCTGATCTTTCAGTAATGTGAAAAAGTATTCAAATTATATACCTGATCAAGACTGTTCAATTTCATTGTAGGAGAAAAGCTGTGTTAATCTATATCAGCTCTTTTCCAAGTCTTATTAAAAACCATACTCTTTTGTGTACTGGAAGTGACTGCAGCTCACAAAATGTATGCCCTTATAAAATTTAGAGAAGGCTTATCAGGTTGCTTGGATCATACAAATAAATACTCCAGTGTCAAAAGTCACATTTTGTGTCTTTAGGATGAATTTAGATAGTCCTAAATGTATGGTTTCCCTGCATAATTAATCTTATGTATTTGTGTGCACCACAGGTATATGTATTACTCCAATATATTTAATGCATTGCAGTTTGGGAAGTAATACCAAGTATCATTTCGTATATATCAAGAATGTGTATAAAATTAAGTATTATTAGGCACATAGTATATTTCTCTTTATTTTTACTTACAGGATTATAAAGAAAGGAAGGCCACATATTTTTATTAGCTTTAATAAGACTTTTATATTATCTTGTAACTGCCCTAATTTGATCATTCATAAATCTTTAGTAACACAGCACATCCTATTAAAAAGAGAATTATGCTATGTCATTTTTGAGGCATTAAGGACATGCAGTTTATCAAATATCCATTTTTTCTTGGTAGAAATTATACTAGTTTTTAATATATTATACTAAATTATACTAGTCATATAGTTTATATACTAGTTTATATATAATTATGCTAGTTTTTAAAAGCTATCTGCAATTAGTTGAAAGAAGCAAGATTCATAACATAGATGAAGCTGAATGAATAGAAGGGCGTGATTTAGAGTGAATTAGGTACTTCATAATACGGTCTGCATACTCTGTAAACGTTACTACTATTGCATCTAAAACATAACAGTCTTACTCTTGTTCACATCTAGATGCCTGTCTTAGATGTCAAGCTGAAAACAAACAAGAAGATTGCGTTGGTATGTTTGGGTATTTTTCATTGTTATTCACTCAAAGGCTTTATCTTAATGGGAAGGGGTTTAAAAACTCAACTAAATCTTATTTAGTAAAGTGTCTCTTGAATATATTGTGTAAACATTTAGAATTATTAGGTTAATCTTATATCGATACAAAGCTAGTTGTATTAGTATTTAATTAGAAAAATAACAGTTGCTACTTCTTTCCCTATTTTTTGTTTTTAAAACATTTTGTTGAAACAGTTAAGCATCTTTTTAAATTAAAGAGAATAATTTGATTTCATAACTTATTTTCTATGTCTGAAGGAAGTTTCAGAATTTGGAGAGGATGTTTATACAGAAAGATAACTTCAGAATCATTTACATGAATCAGAATTGGAACATTTTTTAAAATGAAGCAGCCAAATTTAAGTTAAATTAGCTGTTAGGTTCTTATATACACTTAATGTTTTCCCACTGAAATTGATTCCTTGTCACTGCTTGATTTGTTAATTTATGGTAGTACACTTGAAAGACACTCATTGTAGATTTGGGGAAGTTTGAAAACAAGTCTAGAGTATTCCTACAATAGATATCCAATAGATCTGATAAAGAATCCACATGTAATGTTTTAGTATTGCATGCTCAGATGTAAAAAAGAAAATAGTATGTGAGGAAGACCAAAAGATGCCTGGTGCTCTTCTTGCCCTTTCTCTCACACTTCCTGTGTTAATGGAGAAATTATTTACCAATGCTACAATCTTACCCAGAAGTGGAAACCCTAATTGTGCAGAACTCATAGTGTCATAATTGTAACTGTTGCCCATACATATTTTCCTAATAACAAGCATCAGGTTTTGATGCTCCCATTTTATCCTTTCCAAATGATATCTGATACCTTGGCTAGTAACAAGAAAAATCATGATTTAAAATAAAATCCAGAGTTACTAATCAAGATGTATTTAAACAATGAATGACTTATTTAACTAGTTAGAATTTTCTTTAAACAAATAATTGATACTTTATAAGAAATCAAGAATCTGAAAAAAGAGAGAATGGAATCATGGTTTGTTCTTTGTTCATAGAGAAAGGAGCAAAAAAAGGTAAATGCTGAAGTCTTAGAGGCACTATGTTTGCAGTTCATAATAACTGCTGAAATATATTAATTGTACTTTATTGTAGGATATGCAGGAATATGAAAAGTACTGCTTGACAGCTCAACTCTTAAAAATGCACACTTTTTCATTTTAATTTTTTTAAATTAGGAATGTATAATGTTAAGTGCAGGGTTTAGACTTTGAATTACATATTGTCATAAATTATTTCTGCAGTCTCAAGTTGCTTTTCTTTTTCTTTCAGTGGTCTGGGGAGAGTGCAATCATTCGTTCCACAATTGCTGCATGTCACTGTGGGTGAAACAGAACAACCGTTGTCCCCTCTGCCAGCAGGACTGGGTAGTCCAAAGAATAGGCAAATAACATGGTTTTCAGCTATTGCACAAAAATTGTTTGAAGTGATATACAACTAGTGGTATACTTTCTCTATGAAGGAAGTCACAGTGTTGCGAATTCCATCATATTTATTTATGTCTACACAGGGACTTGGATTTGAATTTTTTGTATAAGTTTACTGTTTTTTTGGTCTTTAAAAATCTTCCATCAGGAACTTAGCTGCCATATTTAAGAATATATGTAAATATTTAATATGAACACTTCATTTATTTGGTAATTATTTAGGGCTTATAGGTCTATGGTTATTAATATGAGCAATTTCAGCTTGAAATGTTGCTGTTTTTTGCAAAATGAAGTTGTTAGTTAATAAATAATTGAGGTGCGGTTTTTTATTTTTGGTTTTATCATTATTAGGTATTGATAAATGCTTGTTATTATAGTGCTTTAAGTTGAAATTGAATTGACTGCCTTTTCAAAATATGTACTTTCTTCACATGCAATTAAATCTTTTATCCTTGTGGAAATGTGTACGTTGTTTGTCCATATAAAATAAGGTATTTAAAATACTAATAGTTCATATTAAACAGTTTGAACTTGGAAACATAAACTAGTAACTATGAAATTATATATTTATCTGTTTCATTTAATGTTGGAGTTATTTCTCTGGTAGAGGTAGGTATGCAGAATTTGCCAAAAGACAACATGTTTGGATTGAAGCAGCTAGGGCTAGGCTGTACATTTGAAAATGATAGTTGTGAAGTAGTTGGGGTTTATGAACTTAACATATCTTTTTCTTCAGCTAAAATGCTTTCAGAGCACCTATGAGATCAATAAAAATATAGTTATTGCTTTCAGACAAATCTCATCTCCATACAGCAACAGAAGAGAAAGGAAAACAAGATAACTCACATATAAGTTCTTAATACAAGTTCTTAATATTTGGGTTTTATGATTAATTGAAATGCTTCAGACATTTTATACTTATTTAATCCTGTTTGGAAAGTAGGCATGATGTGGAATTGCTTTCACTCTTCAAAATCTCATTCACCTCAAATGTGATTAATCTAAAATTAAAGATAAGGTTACATTAAAATACAATTTACTTTGTGTCTTAAAATAAGATGTGAGACTCCAGTCTTGCATCAAAAGTAATGCTCATACTTGACCATTTATAACCTCAACATTTTGCTCCTTTTCTACAACAGGCCTTCATAAAAGCTGCTACTCTTTTCTGAACATATTGAGGTATAAATGCTTCCTACTGCTGCATGCTTATTAAACTGTACCACAGAACATACTTTCCAAGCAAAAATAGTTTGGTGATTGAAACTTGTACATATTGTAATTTGGGGCTGATGCAAATTAACCTGGCTAGAAAATAGTGGTTTGCTTGTGAAAACATATACACAGTCTGTCTGTACTCCTGTGTTAAAAATATCAATTTGAAAATATAAGGGTTCCTTAATTGTAGAATCATCTTCTTTAAAAAAATATTTAATCTTGACTGGATCTTTGTGGACACATTTTAACAGGGAATTGTAAATTATGGACAAATTGAATGGATCCTGAAAGTTCTGTATCAGAGCCAGTGGTGGGACTCACCAGTTGTAACAACTGGTTCGCTTCATATGCATGCCAAACACACGCTCCATATATGTGCAGTACGATGTAAAACAACTGAGGCAATCCACTCTGCTGCACCGATCAGCTGGACTTAAAGGAAATATAGGTTAGTATAGCGCAGGGGTGGGTAGGCGGGACCAGCTGATCGTTGGAGCAACCCGTTCGCGCTCAGTTGATCTTCGGAACTACAGATACGCCCGCACCGGTCCGAACCGCACCGCTGATCAAAGCTATGAACATTAGAATGTTAATTGCCGGGAGTTCCCCGGCAATTTGGATAGAATTCTTACTGCCTTTCTATTGCTTCAGGTTGATTACTACAAACTAATTTAAAAGTTAAAAATAAAATTTATATACATTTTTTTTAGTATTTGGAAGGAGCCTTTTAAGCCACTCAGTGCAGGAAACCAAATTAAATCATCCTATGTAGTGTCAACATGCCCAATAAAGGGGAGCTTATCATTTCTGAGGAGTTGTTCTTACACATAGATTTTTCTAACATTCAGTTGAAATCTAGTAACTTAAATCCATTCTTTCATGCCTGGCCCTTTGGAATGAAACATGTCGCTTCTTTGAGGCATGCAAGGAAAGGCATGAAAGGAAAAGCAGAGGTTTCAGGAATGTTTTATTGTTAAAACATTGACTTATACAAAATGATAGTAATTCCATTTGGTTGATAGGCCAAATAAGTAGAGAGTGGAAAATTGTACGGTAGGTCTAGGATAGCACAATCTTGCCATTATAACAAAATAATCTTTGCTATAATCCATTATCAACAAAGCCATCATTTTTCATACTCTATATTGATAGATTGTAAGTCTTCAGCATATAGTTGAAAGTCCATAAATATCTTTAATATCACTTTTCCAGAAGCATATTAGCAACCATGAATATTAAGTTAAAACATTATTTCAGTAAGACAAACTTATACAATATTTGTAAATGATTCCTCTTTATCAATTTAATGTTGCAGCAAATGGCAAATGATGATCTGTTATTAAATTATTCTAGTGTATGAAAAAAATAAACACTTTTTAAGGCTAAATTAAGTTCATGTTAAGCTCATAAAAAGATATTTAATATTTTAATATTTAAAGACTACTATCAATTTGTCATGGGAGATTCCAAATCTTTGTTCCAAGTTCTTGTAAATAATTGAGATTCTTCTTTGAATGGTCTTTAATAGATTTTTGTTCTTAAACCAAGATTTTTCACACTTATTTTCAGCTAATTAAACTGACAAGATAGAATTTTACTTATATTATCGATCCCACTCATTTTTTTTTACTATCTGAACATTATATGTGTTTTTATTTCCATATTATTATGGTCTTAAGACCAGATTGCATTCAATCCTTATGTAAAAGAAAAAAGCCTAGAAATTAAATTTCTATTCAAATAAAATTATGGAGTGAAGTACATAGTATAGTAGTGATCTTCAACACTTAACTAGACACTTAACTAGTCATTAATATACAGATAGTCCTCAACTTATGACCATATATGGGACCAGAATTTCCATTGCAAAGCAAGGCAGTTGTAATGTGAGTCACAGTTAATTTTATGAACTTTTTGCCACCTTAAACAAATCATTGCAGTGAACCATGTGTTTTTTAAAGTATCCAGTTTTTCCCATTTACTTTCCTTCAGCTGTAAAGGGTGATAACAAGAACCTGGGATACTGCAACCATCATAAATACATGCCGGTGTATGAATTTTGATCATGTGACTCAGAATGCTATGACAGTTGTAAGTGTGAGGACCGGTTGTAAGTCACTTTTTTCAGTACCATTGTAACTTTGAATAGTCATTAAAAGAAATGTTGTAAGTCAAGGACTACCTGTATGGAGTTGGCAAATTATAGCAGAAAATTTAGCAATATTATATGTAAGACATGTTTCTATGAGCTAATAGATAACATTTAAAAGATGTTTTTACCCTCTTGTAAGCTAGAGCTGCTGGGTAAGTGAATAACCTTAGAAATTGATTAAGTAATCAGTTAAAGAAAGAAATAAGTCATTTGTGCATCCTTAGAATTCAACTGTTATTATAATGATATTGTAATAAGAGTAGTATAAAAAGATGAATAGCATTTCTGTTCGGACAGACCCACATCAGTATATGTGGGTGACAGATGAATTTTATCTGAAAACACATCTCTGCTATTGTCAGAACTTCAAAATATGCCAAAGAAAATGCTCAGATTATTTTCTGAGTCTCCAAAAACTAAAGATGAGGCTAGAGCCCAAATCCAATAACTGATTAGTTTCATATCAGCTTGTCATTCCAGATTCTGAATCCATTGTTTGTCTCTTTAGTTTTAGTAATAAACTATGAGAGAGGCCTTTCTCACCATAGTAAGACACTATGATTTGGAAGTTTGGGAAGAGTTGAGCAAAGAAAGCGCAGTTGTGCTTCCTTAAATGTTCAACAGAGGGAGATACAACTGATCTGGTTCTTGTAACATCCCACAATACAACTAAGTCCTTAACTTACAACCATTTGTTTGGTTACGAGTTACAATAGCACTGAAAAAGTGACTTGATTTTTCACACTTGCAAGCATTACAGCAACATCATGGTCACATGATCAAAATTCAGATGCTTGGCACCTGGTTCATAACAGTTTCATGGTGTCATGTGATTACCTTTTGCAACCTTCTGACAAGCAAAGCCAATGGGGAAGCCAGATTCACTTAATCATGTTCTAACAACAATTGCAGTGACTCAATACCTGTGGCAAGAAATGTAACAAAATGGGGCAAAATTTAACTGTTAGTAATGGAAATGTTGAACTCAGTTGTGATCAAAAGTTGACTAGCTGTACATCTCTCCAATATAGGAGACACTGATAGTAATGAATATAATTTTGGGGCCAACCAGGTACCTAATTGTCATGCCATCCAGCCCATATTTAATTAGCCTGCTAATTAATGTGACATGGAGCACTTTATTAAGCATTTTGTTTCAATCAAGCTATATTATATCTAAGATTCTCGCAACCTAGCAAAGAATCTACCCAATCCAAAAATGAACTTAGATTATGCTGGCAAGATTTGATCTTGACAAATCCACAATGACTTCTGGTAATTGTTGCATTGTTTTAAAAGAGCCTATTGATGGATCTCTTTATCCACTCTGGAATCTTCCCAGGTATCAATGTCAGGTTGACAATTGCATAGTTTGCTTTTCCTTCTTTGAAGATAAGAGCCATATATGTTCTCATAAAGGTAAGATAGCCCTACATTTAACATGCCTGCAAAAGGAAATGCAGGTGGGGGAAATCAGATTTTTGTCAATCTAGGGATGCTAGTTGTAACTGAAATTACTCTTGGAAATTTACCATTACACAACAAAGTGTGTGATTACCTTTTATGTATGTATGTACAGGTAGTCTTTGAGTAATCAAACATGCACATTATGATTGAAAATGGTGACAGCTGTTAAATGAGACAGTCTTGCATAACAGCCCACATCCTTGCTCTTCCTGATGTGGCCATTAAATGAACATGCAGTTTGTTAAGCAGCACATGGGGTGCCTTGGGTGGGGAAGGCCCCTGGAGGCCTAGTGCAAGCCTAGGACTGCCTTCCCTGGGCCTCCCAAGACAGCTTGTGCTGCACTTCCCACTCCTTGGATCATTGCAAGCCTTTCCCTCCCCCAACGGGGTCCCCAGAGGCTTTTTTACCTTCCACCAGGTCTCCATGTACCTTAGACCTTACTCCAATCACACCAAGGCTCCACACCTTCCTCCTCACCTTTTGAAGATCTCCAGTGCTCATATTGGGGAATGAGGGCAACCGACCTTTACCTGGGCCATATGGTTGCCTCCTGGAAGCAACCATCATTTTCAGCAGCTTGCAATTCCTAAGGCAGCAAAATGGAATGGTTTGTCTCTGGGCCATGTAGCAGCTTACTGGCACCAGACAACATTTTGGGTCCCCTGTATTGATGTACCAAAATGGTGGCTGATTTTGGGTCACTGCCACGTGGGCGAGGAAAATTGTGTTTTGCTGTCTTAAGCTGCTGCAGCGCTGTGCCAACCACATTAAGGCAGCAAACTGGAATGGTTTGTTCTGGCTGACCCAAAGTCCTCCAGCTGGCTTCATGTCTTAAGGCGAGACTAGTACTCCTGCCCTTATGTGGTAGAAGAGAGTGGGATTTACTCTCACTTTATATACTACTGGCTTGGCCTGTCATTGTTGAAGGGAGTGGTCTTGGTGATTCCATTTACACATTAACAGAATTGGAAGGGACCTTGGGTGTGTTCTAGTCGAGGATACTTAACCCCTGGCCACTGGCTGTGTGAGTGGCTGGACAGCGCTTGTGCACACACAGCTCAACTTGCACAAGCGGTGGATGGATGGGCATTCACATTTGTGCATCGGCCTGCACTCTCATAAGTTGTGCGCAAACACATGTGCACTGGCCTGCCACTCGGCCCAGTTTCCCCCCCCCCAGCCAGGCCACCAAGCCACAAAGTTTGGGGCCTGCGGTTCTAGTACAAGTCACTGCTCAACCAGGAGATCCTGTACTATTCCAGTCAAGTGACGCTCCAGTCTCTTCTTAAAAGCCTCTAGTGATGGAACACCTACAACTTCTGAAAGCAAGTTGTTCTCGTTAATTGTTCTCACTATTAGGAAATTCATCCTTAGTTCTAGGCAGCTACTGTCCTTGATTAGTTTCCACCCATTGTTTCTTGTCTTTTGTTGTTTTGGAAAATAGGTTGACCCCTCTTCTTTATAGTAACCCCCCAATATTTGAACACTGCTATAATGTCATCCTTAACCGTTTTTTTTACTAGACTAAACAAACCCAATTCCTGCAATCATTTTTTATCTATTTTAGTCTCCAGCCCCCTAATCATTTTTGTTGTTGATTTTTCTGCACTCTTTTCGGAATGTCTACATCTTTTTTATAAAATAGTGACCAAAACTGGATGCAATATTCTAAGTATAATCTTACTAAGACTTTATAAAGTGATACTAATACTTCATGTGATCTTGATTCTACTCCTCTGTTAATGCAACCAAGGATTGTGTTGACTTTTTTGGCAGCTGCTACTGCATACTGCTGGCTCATATTTAAGTAATTGTCCACTAGGTCTCCATGATTCCTCTCAGAGTTACTGCTATAGAGCCAGGTTTTATCTAATCTATACCTGTACATTTGGTTTTTCTTGCTCAAGTGTAAAATCTTATTTTTCTCTGCATTGAATTTCATTTTGTTAGATATGGCCCAGTGTTCAAGTCTGTTGAGACCAATCTGGATCTTGAGCCAATCTTCTGGGATATTGGCTATTTCTGCCAGTTTAGTATCATCTGCAAATCTGATGAGTTCCCTTTCTATTCCTCCACCTAAATCATTTATGAAGCTATTGAAGAGTACTGCACCTGAAACAGAACCTTGGGGCACCCCACTTGCAATTTCCTTCCATGTAGATGTAGTTCCATTGAGGGCTTCACATTGAGTACAATTTGTCAGCCAGTTACAAACCCATCTGGTGGTGATGCTGTCTATTCCACATTTTTTTTAGTTTACCAAGAAGTAGGTTACGGTGTACTTTGTCAAATGCCTTACTGAAATCCAAGTATACCATGTCCGCTGAATTTCTTTAGTCCACTAATTTACTTACTTTGTCAAATAATGAAATAAGATTTGTTTGGCACAATCTGTTTTTGACAAACCTGTGTTGGCTTCTGGTTATAACTTTGCTTGCTTCTAGATCTGTTGCTTGCTTATCTTTTCTAGGATCTTTCCAACTATTGATGTCAGACTGATTAGTCTGTAGTTTCCTGGATCTGTTTATTTTTTCCTTTTTTTAAAATGGGAACCACATCAGCTCTTTTCCAGTCCTCTGGTACTCCAGGATCTTTGGTGCTCCAAAATCCCCGATGCCCCAGGATCTGTGAAAGATATGGTTCAAAGGTTCCAAGATCATGTTTATTGTTGGCTTGTTTGTCTGAAGGCTAATAATATATGTGTAGTACTTTGGAGCTGGTTGTTCCTTGATTGGGATATTATTTAGTTATTGATTGTTGGTCTTATATTAATCTAGTTAATCTAGTTTGAAATATCTGCAAGAAAACATCCAAGCTCAGATAGCACCAAGGATACCACGCATATATTATTATCCTTCTTCCCTTTCGCTCCCCAGCCAAAAGAACAATAAAAATGGAATGGAGATTATATAAGAGAAAATATACCTATAATAGGAAGGAAAAGGAAAGGAATGAGCAAAGCCTGATGGAGATGAATGGATTGAAAGGGAAAGGCTAGCTAGATGGGGAAAGAATGAGGAAGGGTTGCTGTTACTTGTACCTCCTGCCTACTTGTTTGTTTTCAACAATCTCCTGACTTAAGTGATATAGTACAAGTCTCTCCCATCAGCTGGCAGATAATTGGGAGAAAGATAAATTTCTTTTTGGTAATTATGGTATAAGCAAACCATGAATCTGATATTTGAGAAATAAATAAGATTCGTTTTTGCTAATTTCTTTAATAAATCTTTTACCTACTTTCTTTAGCGGAGTGACGCCAATCTAAATTTATTTTGGAGTTAATGTGGAAAACAAGTTGTTAAATTGATTTTTTTTTGGCTCAAGTGCCAGCTTTTCCCAACTGTTACACAGTCTTAATATAAAGGCTTGATGCTAATTTTTTTAACAAGGCAACAACTAAAGTGGCATTAAAATAACATATTTTTAATTAGCAATCTTATTAGAAACTGAAAAGAGGTTTGTAAATCACTGCTTGTTCTTACATTTATAATGAAAGCAACTTTTAATCTACTTTGGCAAGTCATTGAGATTAAACAATTTCTAGATTGAACTATATCTTTAAAATGGTATTATATTAATTGGTGGTTTTTTTTAAGATTTTGTAGGAGGATTTATAATTTAATCTGATAGATGTGATCTCAATGGCCAATGTACATTTAATTGCTTATTTTTGGCTACATGTTTTAGAGAAAGTTGGAAAAATAACACAATATCGAGTAATTAATTCTAGAGTGACTTTGTTGTCCTTTTTCTCTTATAAATTGATTATAAATAATCAATTTTCTATTGTAATTAGCTGACAAATTTATTGTATCAAAATACTAGAAAGCTAAAATAAGTTTCTTTGAATCAATAATATTTAAAAGTGTCAGAAATTAGAGAAGTTAACAAAGCAGATAATACTAACAAATATAGAAAAATCCTTTAAGGACCAGGTTACTCACATTTTATGATCATTTTAATTGTATTAACAAACAATTCTTACTAGATTATACATCTATACAAAAATATTAACTATATGAAAAATAATATTTTCAAAGATGATACATGTTACTCTGCCTTTTTCCTATTTAGAAATATTTGTTAACATATCTAGAAGATTAAGCAATTCTACATAGTACTTTGCACAAAGCATGCTTAATTAATGATTGTTTTTCTAAATAGCAATTAGTATTTATTATTTCCAAATGAATATTATATTCCAGGAATGATACTTGGCAACTGTTGTGAATATTTTGTATTCTTAAGTATACTTGCCTGAAATTGGAATTTTTTACTAGCATAACCTCAGAATGACTGGTAAATCCAAATGAGAACAAGAACATTTATCTTTGTATGGTGTTAATATTTACACTAAACCCATTGGAAAACATTTTGAGAGCCATTAAATCAAACAAGTTTCTTATAATGAAGTGTGAGACATTTCTAAATATAGAGATTGCTACCAGCTCCCTTTGTAATCCCATTAGTTCAAGTGCTAAATTAAAAAAAATGCTGCCAAGAATTGTTTTTAATGTCAGCTACCAGATTTGTTCTAAACTAATGTGAGATATTTTTTCCCCTACCAGGTTGTAAAAAATTGAGAATGTCTGGTTTGAACCATATGGACCTATGATTTATACTTTTATAGCATCTTTATAAATATTTATTTACATATACTTTTCCTAAATTGATTTGAATTCCTGTAGAGGAATTGTAGATGACAGGAGAAGCTTTTAGTGGACTATAAAGATGCTGCTTATAATGTTAGCATTTATTTGGATAAGTAATTTATAAAATAGGTTTAGTTTAAATTGAATTGTGGTCACTAAAAATAATTATTCTTCCTTATCAAAATTGCTGTTTGAAAACTCCGAGGACAGACTTTTGTGAATTCCTGAAAATCCTATGTAGCTTAAAGACATTTTTGCAGTTACAGGGGGCCTACTTTGCATAACTGTTTTTAGAGTGTGTTATGGTACCATGTGTTTTGCCTGGTTTAATGAAGATACTGATATCAGAACTGATTTTTAAAAAGGGAGTATAAAGAATGACCTAGCATTTCTAGACATATATTGTAGACTCAGAACTGAGAAACGAACACTAGATAGTGGTGGAAGTAGTGAGGAGATTTTCCTGGGATGGCATCCCTTCAGCTATAGATAGCAAACCTAAAGCTCCTTACAGAGAAACCTCTTACTAGCCATTTTCCACAAATGGTACATATACCTCAAAGGTACTTAGTGAAAATCCTTCAGAGGTATTTAATACTGGACTCGGCAGTCTCCCTCCTATTCTCTGAAGCTTATACATATAACCAGGTGGTGGCACAAAAAAGAAAAACCCAGAGAAATACCACAAGATTTCCCAGTGTTTTTACCTCAGCAAGCTCTGCTATTCCAATTGATTGCCAAGATGTGTGATATGGGGGGACTTGATAATTTGATTGCCAACACAGCATATTTGCAAGCCAGGAAGTCTGGAGATGTGGACGCCAAGGATATGCAAAAGCGGCGCAAGAGCATTAACCTACCTAAGGTTGAGGAATGTGTTGAAGTTAAGAGTTCCATTTTTCTGGAATATGAAAGCATTTGTGAGCAGCAACCTATTGGCAAGACATTTTTCAAAGACTACCTGGCGACTGTGCCCGAATACCAGTTGGCCCAAGAATTCTTGGATGAAATTTCTGTTTGGGAGTTATCAGAAGATAGCATCAAGACTAGTCTCCTAGAGGGCATGGTCAACATGTATCTAAAGAATGTTAGCAACACTTACTTGAAATTTCTTAGTACGGACCTATCCAACAAGTGCCAGTCAGCCTCCACAAATGATTTTGAGAACGTCCTGCAGTTGGCCAGGGAAGAGACAAAAAACTTTCTTAAGGGAAAACCCTTTGAGAGCTTCCAGACCAGTCCATTCTATGAGAAATTCTTGCAGTGGAAAGGCTATGAGCGGCAATCTATAAATGATAAATTCTTTGAAGAGTTCCGAGTATTAGGCAAGGGAGGCTTTGGAGAGGTAAGGAGCAGTTATTTAGTCTACATGCTGTGTATATAGATAAGCTTTGGTACTTAAATAAATTCATTAGACCATGGGTCACTAGATATGTTTTTGCAGAAACAAGGTTTCTTGTTATTTGTCCCTGTTTTAGTCCTTTTCACTGGTTGTTTTCTCTGCAGTAATATGTATTCAGGAGCAATATGTAGCTTTCCCTTTAATTGCCTCAGATTTGCTTACATGAAATCATCTGTTTTTTTATTTTTCATGAGTTAGTAAATAATTCTATTATTTGTTTATGAAATGTATTCCTCACCTTTGTGCTTATATAAGCACTTATGACAATTGTAACAGGCAAGACAAAATGCGAAGTATAATTTTTTACTTTTAATTAGTTTAAAATGTATGTAGTGTTACTGCTTACATTTTAAGTAGGTAGAAAGGCTAGAAGGACACATTCAATCCAAGAGACCTTATTTCCAAGTTATCACTAAAGCAGTTCAGAATTGCCATCTCTCTGCTTCTCAATATAAATGGCTCACTTGGACTTTTTCCTTTTTCATGGAACATGCTGTAGGTTTGTGCTGTCCAGGTGAAATGTACCGGGAAGATGTATGCCTGTAAGAAGCTGGACAAAAAAAGATTGAAGAAAAAAAAGGGTGAAAGTATGGCTCTTCTTGAAAAGGAGATACTTGAAAAAGTCAACAGTCGTTTCATTGTCACACTGGCCTATGCTTTTCAAAGTAAAACCGCTTTATGTCTCGTCATGAGCCTCATGAATGGTGGGGACCTTAAATATCACATTTACAATGTGGGTGAAAGAGGCTTGGAAAGGGATAGAGTCATGTTCTACTCAGCTCAGATTATCTGTGGGATACTGCACCTCCACTCCATCAAAATTGTCTACAGGGACATGAAGCCAGAAAATGTCCTCCTGGATGATAATGGTCATTGCCGATTGTCTGATCTTGGTTTGGCAGTAGAAGTCAAGGACGGCAAAAAAATCACCAACAGGGTAAGTGAGTATTTACTGTGCAGGGTTGCAGATACAGTAGAGCAATTCTCTCTGTTTCTTATGCGTTAGATCCAGTGTTAATTCTTTCAGATTTGATCCTGACTAAATCTTATTTGCTAACTTTATTCTATGTGACAGACTGGTAAGAAGATTTGCCTAATTCAATATTTATACTGTATAGTGCAGCAACTCAGGTACCGTAGTTTCTTAAAAGAGATCTATACCTTGTCAAAAGTTTCCATTTTCTTTCAAGCAATTACATGTTTTCTGATTGCTGATTGAGAAAATAAATAAAGAGGTATATGATGCAATGAAATGTGGGGAAATGAAATATTAATGTAAAGTGTTGCCTTTATTATCCAAATATAAAACATAATCTATAGAAAGTTCTCTTGTACAAGCCCATTGCAAGTAATAGGAATTACATAAGAATATTAAAGTTTGTTTCAGTGAAGGGGAAAAAATAAATGTTGTTAAAATTGGGAAAGACAGTTTACACTTGGCCAGATAGGTTTGCACAATATATAAATATAGGAGCAAGGAGATTGATGAGGAATAGGACACTTGAAAACAGAAATTAATTGTCTTTCTTCTTAGTTGTTGAACTTTTTATTTTAAAAAGCTTTAGAAAATTAAACTACATTTTTCTTTCAATCATGTTTAAAAGTGCAGAAGATAACATTGACTTAGACATTAATACAGTAACAAAGAATTTTGAAGAAGGATTATATTATTTTATTTTATTCATTCTGGGCTCCATGTATAGTTATATAATTTTTAAAACAGTCAAAACCAGTATCTTGAATTGGACCTGGAAGCAGACTGACAATCAATGCAGCTTGTGAAGCAGAAGTATAATATGTGCTCTTCTAGAAGTATACAACTACCTGTGCCACCACAGCGGATTGGGGGTTGGGAACTTCTGATTTAATGGAAGTCCCATGTAGAGTGCAACTACATTCTAATATAACCCAGTAGTCCCAATTTTGAGGTGACTAGGGCATAAGTAACCATGAACAGTCTCTCAATCCAGGAAGGGATGCAGTTGGTGCATAGCACAAAGCTGTGCAAAATCCCTCCTAGACATGACCACCACCTTCTCTTTGAGCAGGAGTCATGAACCTAGGTGGACTCCCAGTTTGCCACTCCCTCCAGCATCAAAGATGGCAAAGTCCTAGAAGGTCACATACAGCAAGGATGGATGGACAACCTCCATCCTTCCCATGCCTGAGATAATACAAATTATGACCAATGACATTTCTTTCCAATACCCAGGTCTGAATCCTAACTGTAAAGGAGCCAGATAATCTACTTTATCCAATGCCCTCTGAGGCTGTTTACACAACCACCTTCTCATTCAACCTTGTCCCAAAAGAGGAAATTAGATTACTAGGCAAAAATTATGCAGTATAGTAAAATCCATCAGTGGCTTCTAAAGGAGGGGGCAAACCAAAGCCTCTTTAAGAGGTAAAGGAATAACCTCCTCGCTCAAAGAAAAAATAACCAATGCTCGAACCCACTCATACACCCTGGACCACTTTCAAAGCCAGGAGGGCATTACTCTAAAAAGCTAATGGTTATATTCACAATTTAAAGCACTCAGTCCATTTCCTCAGGTTCAACAGGTTCAAACTATTCCCAAAAACCAGACAAGACTCTACCACAGTCATTTCCTCTGGTCATGCAGCAAGGCCAGCATTCAACTGCAAGTAAATTGGAGTGATTTTATCCAGTAGGTGCTAAACAAATTGCTCCCCATGCCCCTGCACAGGAGGGCTTGTCCCACCCAAAACAGGCGTGTGGGGAAACAATCTGTGAACGCAATAGGGGTGGAGAAGTCCTACCACAAGGTAAGTTCTAATAGCGACTCTAATTCATGTTGCTGTTGACTTGTCCTTGGTTGAGTGCCAGTACTGTTCTAGTATCCAATCTTTTTGTTTGCCTAGACTACATTGAGTGAATAGTAATTGTCTTGGGCTGTATCTAAAATATATAATATAATCAATGTATATAAACAACAAATTTCTTTTATTATTTTTATTACATCTTGTGGCACCGCATTACTAGTTGTCCAGGGCCACATGCGGCTCATGGGCTAAGGATTGAACACATCTGATCTAGATGTCTCTTCTCTCATTTCATTTCCTTGAGCTCCTCTATAAATCACATGGGAATGACAGGATCCCTGACAGAGGAGTAATTGGTTTGAGCACGCAATCCGATCCAACTCCTCGGCCATCCTCTGTTGCAAGCAAGAACCAAGGCTTTGGATTCAACTTGCAGCAGACTAACAGGAATAGCCCCTAGTTCCCTCCAAAACCCATCCGAGTCCATCAATTGTCAGGAGCAGACCAATCTAATGAGTCCAGTGTTCCACAGTGGATAGCGGCTCTAGAAAATCCCATGGAAATCAGGGTATGATCTCACAGTAACAAAGAGAGACACCAAAAACTCCCTCAATTTCAGATCATTCAGTCACTGCTCTGATAGGAACACCAAATGCAGAATATGACCACTGTTTCATGTTAAATTCTGGATAACCTGGGATTGGTTCATAGAGTCACTCCTGAGAAGATACTTCAATTTTTTTTATTTGCATAGAAATATACGGAATGAATATGCATATGTTTATATATGGTATGTATGGAATGCTTATATAGTATGGAAGGTATATATAGCATGAATGTGTAAACTGTTGTATATCTCCTTAATTTCACAAATCTAGTTAATATTTATTAATTATATTAATAAATATTTATATTTATTTTCAAATAACATAGATTCTTTTGTGTGTGTTTGTATATATTTTTTATTTTTACTTGTTGGAATTAGTTTTGTGATTTGTTCTTCTTTTACTGCTGTGAGTGGCCTAGTGTTGTGTCTTAAAATGGGCAGACCTGTAAATCCTTTAATTAAATAAGTAAATAAATAAGTCATTTATGCTACATAAATGAAATAAACATTTTAGTCTGTGATATTGGAATTATTATTTTTTTGCCGTAAGTCTGTTTTGTTATTTATGAACGTTCTAAATAAAACAATATAGTTATTGCAAAGCATTTTGCTGTTCAAACTTCTCCACCCATCCACGTGCCTATAACAGCTGTTTTAAATGTGGATTTGGTCATCACAGATATCAGCTTATATCATTAAAATATCTTGTTACTGAGTAGGTCTTTTCTCCATTGACATAAAATGTAAGCATATACGCTATAATATTGTAATATGCCTGTATTTTTTCAGTTAAATATCTGCTTAATCATGCTTACAATATAAAAATATAATAGACTATGTGCAGTTCAGCAGTTAATATTTTAGATTTTGAGTAGAGAAATTGCAGTTCTGTTTCATTCTTAAATACCTAAGTTCACTGAGTGACTTTGCGCCATCATTTTCTCCCACCTCAATCCATCTCACAAGACTGTTATTGTGGAGAAAAGGAGTACTATGTGTACCCCGGAGGAGAGCAAGAGATAAAACTTACATATAAAATAAAATGTTCCTTTGGAATGTAAGAATATAAGATAGTATATAGTAGCGATAGATGGATGCCCTGAAAGTAAGGTGATATTTTGAATCTGGAGGCCTACACTTACAGTATATAAAGTAAGAAAACTATCCTTTTTTGAAAAGTGACTTCTTTTTTCAGTGATAAACACTGAATTATTATCCATGTATGTATGTCACTTGATTAATTAAATTTTGTCTTTTCTGAATAACACCTGGTATGAGGCACAAAGAGAAAGTAGACGGTTGTCAAATATGATGCTCTTCTCAAACCAATTAGCTGATGATGTAACAGGTGAAAACCTCAACATCAGTCCTTGAGTCCGTTGTCAGTTCATTATTTAGTCCCACTTGGAACACGTGGCCACCGTAATCTTATAGGGAGGATGGATCAATTAGGCTAATCCATCCTAGGTAGTTTATGAATCCAACTGATTTCTAGTGGATGATGGGAATTTCCCCAGCAATCAAGGGAGGGGGCAACTCTGAGGCTAGTCTGGTTGAATTATAGAATAGAGAGACTTGGTGCTTCATAGGGTTGCTCCTGACTGCCAATCTATAGAGTTCCTTGGTTTGCTGAGGAGCTCCAGGAGATGAAGTATCTTAACAAGATACCTCCAGCATCACTAGAAAAGGCAAGGACCAACAACGGCCAGAAAGAGGAAAAAGGCCCAACTCTGGGTCTATACTATAATGGTAAGAGATATACTTCTCCACATTTATTGCATCATCAAGGTGCTAGTCAGCAGCATTATGTAATGTGACCCGGGTCCTTCTGGGCTCTGGTATCCCAGAAGACATGCCTGCTAGTTTTTAGGAGCACATTGGGGACAAAATTACTCATATTTACTGTATGTAAATGAACTGTAAATGTCCAGTACTGCATGAACTGGATTGTAAATGGGTAGAGTCTCATGGGATGACAGAGGTAACATTTTTCAAAGTCACCTGGGATTCCTTTGAACCAATAACACCCAAAGAAGTAAAGAGAGTCATCTGTGGAATGAATTTCTATGTGGGGTACCCCAGTACTCAGCCTTCTGACTAATCTTATTTAACATCTTAACATTAAACCTTTGGAAGAGCCCATTCATTAGTTTAAGGCCTGGTATCAATAGGCTGATAAATATATAGTTTTAGATCATCAGCTATCAAGCTGCATAAATGATGTAGAAGTATTGATCCAGTGTTTAGAGAAGTTAGGGAGTATATGGAATGAAAACGACTGCAGGTGCATTCCAGGAACATAGAGCTACCATTGGTACAGAAAACCACTACTTCCAAAGCAAATCCATATTAATAAGTTTACATTTCCTGTAAACAGCTGGTGTAAAATTTGAATTGTCCTGACTTGTCCTGAACTCTAGTGAGGTAAGTGGAATTCATAGCGAGGAAAATCTTTGGTTGGCTTTGCAGCTCTGTCAGTGATACCCATTCCTGGATCAGGATTGATTGACTCTAAGATAATTGCAAATTGCTATACATAGGGCTACCCTTGAAGACAACACAGTAGGCAAAACTGGCATATAAGCAGCTGCTGGTGTGACCAGTGCTAGCCGGTTCAGCAGCATAACATCTATTCTGTAAGAGCTGTGTTGGTTGTTGATGGGATTTCAGGTTCAATTCCAGGTGTTGGTTGCTAACTATAACTTGATTTAATCCTTATATTTTGGACTATCTTCTTCATGTAACTACGTCTATCTTACTGGATATCTGAACATGCAATGGAGGACATGGATAATTGGAAAGGAGGACAAATGTAGAAAAAGGAAGATACACTAACTTTTAAATTTACTTGGTATCCATGACAAAAAATATCACAAAAACAGCAAAAAATATTCTTAGACCTACATGCATATGAACATAACTTTTCAAACATCAAAAAATCTATTTTTTCAATCACAATATGTTTTACACAAATCTTTATTTTCAAGAACACATCCTAGTGATAATAAGGTGTGGAAAATAATTAGGTGGGTGGGAAAGGCTAGATCTGAGGCATAAATTTCACAACAGACATGTATGGTGAGTCATGTGGTCCGCAGACTACAGTGATCATAGCTATAGCGGTCTGGATTGAGGTTGATTGCTAGAATCAGGAAATAAATAACATAAATCTAGGTTGTTGAGTCAGTTGACAGACAAGATTAAAAAAAGAAGCAGGCAATTTACAATACCATTTGACTGTTGAAAATAGTTCAACTTCCCACAAGATACTTTAAAAACCAGATAACACCTGACTCTAAGGTTATGCCTGCTGAATTGAGTATATAAGGACAAAAAGGAGGACATGTCCTCCTTTTGACAGTCTTCTGATAATCCCATCCAAACACACGATTGCTTGAAAATAGAAAATAGAAAGCAAGGCTCCACCTTTGGAAAACCATCTAGAGGATGGTCTTCCAAAGGACAGGTGTAGCAAAAGAAAAGTTCTGCTTCCTGGGTCCCTGTAGGTAATATTACTTAACTGATGGGATCTAAAGCAATCCGACCTCATTGGAACAGATAGGATAGGCAGGCACAACAGGAGACAGGCAATCTCTCAATGGTTAGCCCAAGATTCAGGTTCCTTACTGTGTCTTCTTCCTAACTCTATCCAACCTCCCTAGTAATAACCATAATTATTAATAATAACAGATGGATAAAGGCTAGAACTTTCGCTGGGGAAGACTAGATTCTAAGGTAGAAAACAGGAAGGAAAAAGGGGGCTGATAATGATAATAGCTTTGTAGATATTGTTCTTAATAGACTTTCTTAAATACCGGTAGTTATCTGATAACATATTTGGTTTTCGCTAATTACCACCTTGCTTTTTAAAAAATCATAGTTCCCGTTCTAATCCATTATTAGCGTGTTTTTTTTCCTTTACATTTTTTCAGAAAATGGAGATTGGATATTCCTATATTTTTTTCCAAAAGGGAAAAGGCTGGATTTTGCTAGTCTGATTGATTGATTTGTTGATTGATTGATTGATTGATTGATTGATTATGTGCCATCGAATAATTTTCAGTTCCTAGTAGCCACATAAATATATTTTTCTCCATGCTGATCTATCCCTAATCTGTCTCCAGAGATCTGGATTTTTGCATAATGTGTGTGAAGTAGGATAATTTGAGCCTTGTCATTTGTGTCTCAAATGGGAAGTCAGAGTTGATTTGTTCAATGACCCATTGGTTTATTTTCTTGGCTGTCCATGGTATTCTCAGGAGACTTCCCCAAATCAGCGTTCAACAGTATCAAACCTTTCCTATCCTGTTTCTACTTTCACTTCTATAGAATGTTACAGGGAATGCAGTAGTTTGCACAAGTCTGGTGTTTGTAGGTAGATAGATCATGACATTTGAATATCATTTTTAAGGCTTTCATGGTTGTTCTACCAAATGCTAATCTATAACATATTTCTTGGCTACTTATTCCTTTACTGTTGATAGTTGATTCTAACATTTTAGTCTAGAATGTTTAAAACAAAAGGTATCATTCATTATATCATACAAACCCATAAAATTGGTTGAGAAAATTATGGTTAATTTTTTTTGTCTCTTTCAATTATGTTTTATTCTTGGAGATTGCCTGGACAAATCCCTACAGTTTTCTTGGCAATGTTTTTCAGAAGTGATTTGCCATTGCCTCCTCCTTCATTGCTGAAAAAGTGACTGACTAAGGTCATGCAAGTGGCTTTGTGCCTAAGGCGGGACTAGAACTCATGTTCTTTCTGTTTTTAGCCTGATACGTCAAACTGGCTCTCCCTAGCAATAAAGAGCTATGGGCAAATACGGTTATAGTCTGGGATCAGTTAGAGAGTTCTGAAAAATCTACTAATCTCTGCATATTATTACATTATCTTCTTCCCTTGAAAACATTTTTCTTTTAAAAAAAAATTTTGGATTTTACATTTAGTGTCAGTAAGATTGACAGCTATAATATACCTACAGAATGACACAAAACATTATAACACTGGAAATACTGAAGAATAACTTTGAAAAATTGAATCAGAAGTTAATATCAACAATAGCGATGTTTCCTTCTATGAATAGACTGCCCAAAATATGTCTGGGAAGTAAAGGCAAAAGAGGAACATGTTTTATCAGAGAAGACAAAGATAGTGAATGTTGACGTTGAAAGTGGGTCTACAAATGACAGGCTACAACATGGGAAAATATATTTTATTGCAGGGGTCTGCAACCTTGGCAACTTTAAGACTTGTAGACTTCAACTCCCAGAGTTCCTCAGCCAGCAAAGCTTGGGAAGTGAAGTCCACAAGTCTTAAAATTGCCAAGGTTGGATTTATTGGACATTCAAAAGAAATTGGTTGATGCTTTAAAATAAAAAGTTACAAATAACAAACCCAAAATTATTTTTGCAGAAACACAGATACATTGAGTTTCATTGTTAATTGGGAACAACATTTCTGTTGCTAAGTGATGTGGTCATAAATCATGATGTCATGTGACCACATCACTTAATGACCTCGATCCCATTATTCCCTGATTTGAAGAAAGGAGGGCAGGGTCAAGATGTATGCTGCAAGCACAATAAGAAAGAGGAGAAAATCTGAATAACAATCAAAAGTTATATAACAGAATGATCTTTTATTTATATATTATTATATTCTACTTTTGATTCAAGAACTCAAGATAGCATATGCAATACTGCTTCTTATTTTTTCTACAACAACAACCCTGTGAGATAGATTGGGCTGCAAAAGTGACTGACTCAAAATCACTCCCTATGGCTAAGAGCAGAGGTGCGCTTCAGCAGGTTTTGACCAGTTCTAGAGAACCAGTAGTGGGAATTTTTACTAGTTTAGTAGTTTTAGTAGGAGAACTGGTAAATACCACCTCTGACTGGCCCCTCCCCCATCTATTTTCTCCCTCCTGAGTCCCAGATGATAGAATAGGATAGAATAGAATTCTTTATTGGCCAAGTGTGATTGGACACACAAGGAATTTGTCTTTGGTGCATATGCTCTCAG
>JANHFT010003042.1:78165-93988 GCA_032467955.1 Pseudoxenodon macrops | reverse complement strand
AGAAAACGGATACAAGTATAGACAAGATTATGAATACATGAGATATATTAGGATAAAAGGGAACAATAGGACAGGGACGGTAGGCACGCTGGTGCTAGCCACACAAGAGTTGTGTACCACAAAATGGGCAACCATAAATATCTTTTAAATACATAAATATATCTATAGCAGAACAGATGAGTCTTGCCCTGAAGGCTGGTGGTGGCAGCAGTACTAAGCTGCTACTTCAAAGCAGGAGATAAATCAGGATTCTGATTCTCAGTTTCATTCTGCAGGCCTGCCCTACTACAAAGCAATGTTAAACTAGAGAGAGCTTTGTTTGTTTTTTGTGATGCTAATTTAAAAATAATGGGTAAGAACTGTGAGAAGGGGGACAATGATACTTTTCAAACATGCATATTGCATGTTGGGTGCTTTGGTTATGAAATAAATGAAATAAATATCAATGTTTGGTGTCAGATGTTTACTCTGTATTTCATTGGACTTCTATGAAGCTCTGATAACATTATAAACTAAATAAAAAGTCCGACAATCTAAAAGAGCATTTCATAGAACAGTAGAGAACCTTTTAAGAGTGATGGAAGACTGCTTGAAATGCCAAATAAAATGGCCTATCAATATTTAACTAAATATATTCTGCTTGAAGGGCAACGTTTTTCATATAAATAAAAAGTTTATTCAGTCAGAGAGATAATAATATATTTATGGTTATATTCTTGTGTCTAAAAAATTAATATTTGGTATACCAGCATTTCATAAATCTAGGCCTCCTACACTGTGTAGGATACCTCTCCCTGCTCACTGACCAATGTCAGGTAAGGCAAAAGTTAATTCTTACTTTACAAAATGTAAACTTGAAAATAAAAAATTAAAATGAAATAAGAAATCCATATACAATAAATTGTGTCTGAAACAGCTATAAACTATAATCAAAAGTCCTGAACAAAAAGCAGTGTAAAAGACCTAGAAATAAATAAAATTAAAAGCTGGAAAAGGACATAGCTAATATATTAATTAAAAAAAAAACTGTATAAGAAAAACATTGGGCATTGTTATGAATAAGGCAGCCAAACACCATCTCTGATGAAGGAGCTTTAAAAACATAAGAAACTATCAATCTAAAGAAAAAACGAATAAATTTTGTAATACCTGTTTGTAATGCCACCCTACATTTTTATTGGGAAAATATTCCCAATTACCCAATAAAAGGGCAGAGATACATTTTAATGCCTGCATGTTTTAGATTATTTACCTTTTGCTCCAGTTCATTTAATGTTATATTAACCTCTAAAGGATCGGGGGAATTGTCTTGCAAAAATTATTTGTGCAGATGTTTTTCATGCTGCTGTTGATACTGCCAAATGTGCTGCTTTAGCATTCTTTACCAGTTGTGATCTTTCCATGTCATGACAAAGAAGTTTTGCTTAGCCCCTAATGATTAGACTGTCTTTCAAAGCCAATGTTTGGAGCAATTGATGCAAGCTATAATGAGACACAAGGAAGCACTGGAATTAAAATGCTGATTGAAAATACTAACTTGAAAAGCACAAATCTCTTAGTCAACATAATCATTTGAACAGGGCTATTTATTTATCTGTTAAATTTATATTCTTCTTCTTTGCCAAAAATAACACTCAGCATGGCTAACAAGCAAAATACAGATGAAAATGTTGTGTTTGTAGGTAAAATATTAAAATAAATACACTAAAACTATGACTGAATGCACCAATTAAAAAATAAACAGACCTCTCAATTAAAAATCAACAAGCAATGCCAAACATTTCTTGAGGTATGCAGAAGATAACAGAAAGAAAGAAAAGTTTTGCCTTCTTCTGGCTTGAGTTCCACTGAGAACGTGCTCTGTCTTATTCTCACAAAATGTGGGTCTCAATTAGAATAATTTTCATGGGAACCTTAAATCCTGCATACGGGAGATGTTGGCTTCCAATGAGTTTATACCCAAAGTGAATAGAGTATTCACTTTCTTCAGAAACAGTCTGATAGCCACAAGTGTTATATAGCATATATTGAACTTCATCAATGGCATGCTTGTCTGTCATTTGCTTTTTACTGCCACTATGTAAGATACTGTGATGGGGGGTGGGGGCACATTCATTGTATATTGGAGACAGCAGAAAACCTATCTATGGTTGCTAACTAGATATATTGTTCAAGAACAACTTTATAAAGATTAACTTAAGATTCTGGTAAGGTCATTGAGCCCTTGGATTATCTGTTTAAGTATGCATTGCATAAGTTAAAGCTTCTTATAGGCAGCTTTAATTTGCACACTTGACCCTCTAAAAAGGTTCTGATTAACAGCAAACATCAACAATCCCAGGGTCATAAGAGGTGAACTATTTCATCTCCTAGGTCCAATTATGTAAGTTTTGTAGAACTAGATTTTCCATCAGGGCCATACAAAAAGAAACAGATCACCAACCAGAAAGAAGCAGACAAAGATTGTATTTCCTTTTAAACAATGGTTTCCAGCAGATTATTTAGTCATTATCTGGAAAGAAGGCTAAATGCAATCAATAAGTATTTGCCCGTTTCTAAAAAAACAGACTATGTTAGGACAAATATACTGTCCAAAGAAAAGCATTGTTTTTGTTGGGGCAAGCATTGAGAAGGCTATGTTCCAAGAAGATGCCAAGATGTAGCATTTGAAAAAGATTGTGTGACTCTCTTTCAGAAGATATTCCCTAAATATTTTTTGCTAATATTGGGAAATATTGGAATATTAATATTGCTAAGTGGGCTAAAAAAGACACATACACATACTATGACTTAGTTTATCTGCAAATCAACAGCCATACATATAACTCTCCCAACTATATATTCAATTAACATATTGAAGAGATCCAGTGGTTGCTGACCCACAACCCTCACCTCCTAAACATCTCCAGAAGCGATTGTTAACTAAACATTTTGCATCTGTATTGAAGAAAGTTATTCTTTATTTCTTTTCATTTTTCTTTGTCCCTTTGCACTTCCCCTTCCCCTATCTTTTTCCTTGTAAATAATGTTTGTTTGTTTTTTACTTTACCTTTTGCAGAACTGTAATAAAATATATATTTTATTTGAGCCAGAGAACAGCTGAACAGACTTAAGTACATTCGTTTTCTAACCACTTGGGGTTTTTTGAGAAAACATACAATGTATTTATGATAAAGATAAATAACTGGATTAAGTTCACCCAGAGTTTGATGTTTTTATGAATATACCATGTCATTTTCTTGGCTTGATTTAAATGCACCTGAGATATTTTTTTTAAAGTATAATTTTCTAGAAGCTGGTGTTCTAGAAAATATAATTTCAATGTTTTTCTCATACTTGATCATAATAATTAAAATAGTTATAGTGCTAGTAAAATGGTAAAAAGTGCTTGAGGATTACTTTTCAAAATATTTACCAATCTGCATTTTTATTATATAAAAATATTAAATATCTGATGATTAATTCAGCAAATGAATTAAACATTAAATCTTATTTATGGGTTAGTTCAGTTGGTGATTAAGCCAATTATGGCTTATTTAACAAACTGAGATTAAATAAATTATAATTTAGTAGGCATGAGTGAATCAGGAATTAAACTTTTCAGACTGTTTAAATCTGTTCCTGGTAGAGGTCTATCAGAACTCTAATAAATTTTAATCAATAAACATTATCTAGGTATGCTCTCCTTCATCAGGTTGCTAGCTGACTCTTGTACATGCATGCAAAGGCCTAGTGGTGGTGCTCAAATGTCAGTTTCTAGAAACGGAGAAAGTGATGGCTATTGAGTTTCCTTTAAGAATTATTCCCTAACACAACCTGCTGGCACTTAACTCACAAAAAATATCAATAGTCTTGGCTATCTGAACTAAAGTACTTGTGGGTTATGAAATAGGAAGCCAAGATTTTATAGCTGGGCACTGTATCTAATTTTGGAGATTATGTTTTTAATCACATCAGCATTACAAAAAGAAGGAACACGTAGAAATTTACACATTTTATTTTATTTTACATGAATACGTTCCCAGAAAATCATGTCTTTTAATACTATTCAGTGGCATGGTTTACTGCCTATTTTAAAACACTTTTTTCTCTACTAGTAATGACATTCAGTGTTTGGGATCAATTCTACCTGATTTTATTCATTTTGAAATGTATGTATGTGCACATTAATTTTTTTTATATTGCGCAGAAATGGACAGATTGACATTAAAAATGAAAGAAAAAGAAGATACATGAGACTTGTTTTATAAATGGTTGGACAGTAGAGGTAGCAATTAGGAGTGGGAAAAGTATTATTGTATGTAAATAAATTGATCCAGACAATACGCTGTTCACTAAGCACTTATGTATGTAATGTGAAAATATATAAATAAACTGTTAAAAATTATATATTTATATACACTGTATGTAAAAATGTATTTATCCAGTAATGTTGCCCAGAGAGCTATTAAAGCTTCTAATTTGGAAATTAATAGAAGGCCTCAAACTTAATTAATTAACAAATCTTTGATTATTTCTTTCCGATTCCATTGGTAAACCCACTGGTATGATTAGTGCATGGGTGAATATAAATCTGCTTTATAGGACTAGTTTCTTCCTATTTGAAACACTTTTTTTCTTGTTTTGTTACAGGAATAATGATGATGATCCCAAGAAACATGACTACTTCAAGTCAGTAAATTTTCACAGGCTGGAGGCAGGTCTTATTGATCCTCCCTTTGTGCCAGATCCATCAGTCGTCTATGCCAAAGATGTTGCAGACATTGCTGATTTTTCTGAAGCTAAAGGAATTGAGTTTGATGACAAAGACATTCAATTCTTTAAGAGATTTTCTACTGGTGCTATCCCAATACCCTGGCAAGAAGAAGTTATTGAAACGGGACTCTTTGAAGACCTGAATAATCCCAGCAGATTAATTGAAGGTGACTCCAAATCTGGAATTTGTTTACTCCTATAAATCTTAAATTAATAACATAAAAAGTGGGAATGCAAAATTGAATCTTCCAAGATTTCAAAGGCTCAGAGAAGTTTAACGAGCTGTCACTGACATCATAAAGGCAAGTTGATTAATCTGTCCTTTTCCATGCTGGAAATTTCATGACAAAACTTCAAGATTCTTTTATAATAGTGAAATAATTTAAGAACTTGTGATGGTTTCTGGACAAACAATTGTAGCTAAAAGGATAGAGCACTCTATTTGGGACTGCCACTTCCAAAGTAACACACCTCCTTTACAAAACGGACACTATTCTTACAAAGAAGAACAAAATTCAAATTGATTTCAGTAATGTAGAGAACTCAGAACACTTATTTAAAGTGCTTTCAGGCACAGAACTATTTAAAAAAGCAGCATGCAATTCTACAATTTCTTTTCCTTAAGGTGAAAATAAACATTAGAACTGGTGAGGAAAAGTGGGAAGTTTACAAATAAAAGAGGAAAATATCTGGATCTCATATAAAATGTCGTGAATAAGATGGCAATTACACAATAAAATTCTCATCTGGAAGAACTAGTTCGTCTGCATTGTAGATTAAGCATTAATTTATCAAGGATATTTTTTAATACTGATTTCAATTTCCCATCAGATGTCTTGATAGGATCTTTTCACATTGATGAAAACCATAGTTTAAATTAAACAATTTGACCGCACCAGTTTGTAACTGGTGTTTAAGTAGACAAATACAAATGGAATAGAAATGTTTATTCAGTGAGCAGTAAATTTAATTCAATTTGTTAACAATGTTTACAAGTGCATTAAAACTTTGCAAAATAATATAGTTATATTTGTATAGCATAAATATAATCATCTGGTTCTGATAAAATACTTTGTGAATGTCTCATATCCAAAATCCATTTTTGACATTGTGAAACTAGCTTGTCCTGACCAAAGAATGTGCACTAAAAATGTTGGAATTCTTCATGGAGTGTAAGCTATCACTTATACAAATAGCTTTCCATGTTTCCACTGGAAATTATTTATGCAAGGAAAAGTTCACTCAATTCACCTTCCCCAATCTCTTAGTTTTTAAAAAAATATGGCCTCTCTGAAAAACAAAAAAAAATGAAAAGAGTTAGATATCTTGGGGAAATTGATGGCTGGAGAATCTGCAGAGCTATACTCTCATGAACATGAAACAATAAAATACTGGTATATCCATAGTGATGTTTCAGAGTACTTTCCAACTGGTCTTCAAACTTATTTACATGCATATTGCGACTCTGTTTTGGCAACACAAACTTACTGAAATGTTTCTGATTCAATACAATAATTAAGTAAAATAAATACTTATTCCAGTATATAATATTGTGTTCATCAATTAATTTATGTGGCTGAATTTAGTTAATTTTTCAGTTAAGAATGCATTAGGGCTACATCTCAAGATCCAAAAGGTACACATTAATTTGCATAAATATACATGACTTCTGCAAAGGCTACACAACATTTTTAGACATGTGACTCCAACATTTTCAGACTTAGTTTTACTGTTTCTTGTCTTCCATCTTTCATAATGGCCTTTTTCAGGGAGCTTAACAGGGCAAATAATGCCATCACAATTCCTAAATGGCAATTTAAGACTGGGATGGAATCTAAAACACCAGGGAGGTTGCAGTGTGAGACCCAAATAGAGCAAACAGTGATTCAAGTCAATCTAATTTATGACATGTTAAAACACTATACAAATAACCCACATGTTAAAATATATAAAATCTCTGTCCTTTTCTTTTTTTTCCTATTGTGCCCAATAGGAAAAGAGTTGGATTGTTGGATTGTTTAGGAGATATATATTATTATCTTTTCTTTTTGAATTTGAGCCACTGTCCCATCATCAGCTCTCTTAACCATCAACCATGTGCAGTATCTAGAATTGAACTGGTGATATTACTTAGTTTGGCAATAAAACATCTGCAAGAAAATAACCAAGCTCAGACAGCACCAAGAACACTACAGTATCTAAAGAAGTCTTATAGTGCAATTAGTTAAAGAACAGGGTGTTTGGATAAAAAGAGATATCCACTGGTGTAGTTCAGGAAAGTGCAACAAAGAGGCAGGGGAGAGGAAGGAGGAATTAGAAGAAACTTATCATGAGCTCTGAATGCCTTATGTCACTGATTTTCCTAAAACATTATGTTTTGAATAGGTAAAAAAATGACTAAAGTATATATATTAAATACTTTACTTAATTAAAACTCTACATGTGCTGCTACTCATTTTTAAAATGTATGATATGGGACATAGGATTCAAAGAGGATCTAAATAAACATTGTCCCATTATATTTTTAGTAGTTCTAAAAAATCATTGGGTCAACCAAAGCTACATGAGGCCTGTAATATTTACTGAATATTTGTTGTTCTAACTCTGAACTTCTTGCATGCAATTGCCTCTTTCCTAGTCTGGTCTGACTATATCAGAATAAAATACTAGCAGACAACATTTTATTCATCTACTGAGCACTCTTTAGCATTTATATAAATCAATGACAGTCTAAATGACCTGATTTCCTCAGCTTTTATGTTTTCTAGACTTCTTGTTATGTCCTATAATTCTTTTAACTGAAGATTATTATACTGGAACATTCAAAATGCATAACGCTTGGCCTATCACTGAGCTATATTTAGTCATTATCATTGTCATCATCTGCTTTTCCTGCAGGATAATTTTCGGGTTGGCTCAAGACAGTCAAGATTAGCCAAAAATCCAAGTGACATCTCTGTTCTAACATCTAAACAGAATAGTTTGTGATTTTTACTTCAGAAATAGAAATGAGAGAGCATTACTCACATCTAAGTTTTGGTTAAAGAAAAGGTGTAAAGGACACTCAACTCTTGTCTTTCCCAAAGTGCTATTAGACCTCAGGTTAGCTCTTCCTGATTCATTTCAGTGATGTGCCTTGAACATAGTATGTCTATCATGTTGTATAATGCATTTGTGTTATATAATAAGGTGTATGTTTCAACCTCTTGGATAAAAAAACAAAAGTAAATATGGTAGTTTTTCCATTTTCCTCAACCTCTTACAGATCTAGTATGTGATCCAGAAACAATGCTAGAACTCTCCTTAAAATATATTAATATAAGAGCTGTCAGATATTATTCTGTTGACCTCTGATTTAGAATCAAGACTGGATTTTTTTTTTCTTCAGCATGTTTTTGAACCTGCACTATCACCATGAAAACAACACGTGTTTCATTGTGCTAGGAAAGCTGGCAGTACACAACACATTTTAATTGTTGCTACAAGAAATCTGTAATTAGATGACGTTACAACCTCATTTGGGAGAAGTAAAATTATTAGGCAATTTGCATAGAAGAGGGCAAGGCTGAAAGCCTTATTTCCTTGTTGCATCAAATTTAATGAACACATGAAATAGTTCCTCACCGGGACTATCTGAGGTGATGAAATCCCAGCTGAACATGCTTTTATGTTACTGCATCTTGAAAAAAACAAGCTCAGGTATTCAATATTTTGCCACTTGAACTGGCAGGCTCTGTGATAAATAACATTTTATTACAGAGGGGTTTAAAAAAAACATATATTTGTGAAATTAATGCCAAAAATAAGAATGGATTATCAAAAATCTCTTCAGGGATTAAGACAGTGTTTTTTGTAGTCTTGGCAACTTTAAGACATATAGATTTCAATTTCCTGACTTCTCCATTTAGCCATGCTGGGTTAAAGTCTACACATCTTAAAGTTTTATTTAAAGAATTAAGGTAAAACTCTTTCCTGCCTTAAAATTACAGTAGATGTAGATTTACAATTCCACTCTTTCTTTTTAGAAGTCCCAGCAGGATATTGTGACTTGATGGTATATAGTTCTGTTTCCAATTTGGTATCCTGTGGTCAATAGGACATAAAAATTATAAGGGCAAGAGTTTTTGGTTTTTTTCCTTTCTTTTCTCCTTTAGAGAACAGGAAGGATTGCTCAGTGTAAAAAACACTGTAATTAGCGAATTGATTTTCAGTGTCTGCTCAGTAAGCTGTACAGGATGTTTACTGATTCTGATTACCCAAGCACTGCAATAAAAACCTTATAATGAAAGCAATACCTTAAAGCAGTGTTTCTTAAACTTTTCTATCTCTCGGGAACAGGACCCATTCCCTCTTTTAATAATTTTGGAAGACCCCCCCCCGAAAGAACTTCTGTTTTATGGGTTACATTTATCAATATTTAAATTAAAATGGACACATTCATTTTAAATCAGATTTAGAAGATGATTGGGGTACACAGAAGGCACAGTTTTTCCTGCCCTCTGGGTTGGATTAACATTACTGATCAAAGTAATGCTTTTGCAATACTCCTGGTCCTTTGTTATAACATGTTAAGCCAGTTAACAATAATAGGCTAAATGTTTAAAAACAGCAGTGATTGAAATGGATGATTGAATTATGTTTTCCCAGTGGAGTTTTGTAAAAACATGCTAGAAAGATGTGCTAGATATATCATCTAACTCTGATTCCATACAAATAGAGAAATCAACTGCATTGCCTGCATTTTTGCTTGCCAGCTCTTGTACCAACACACACTCTGTGTGGGTGAGGTCTAGCAAAACCAGCTTAAGCAATAGCATTAAGCAATCTTGGATTTTCTCTCAAACAGCACTGGTCTCTTAATTCTGCTTTTTTAAAACATTAGCTTTATTTATAGAGGTAAGTGTTCAGCTAATGAGCAATAGATGTCTTTCACTGAACATTCTTTTTAACACTGGGAATTTCTTGCATGATTAGAATACTGGCCTGCTGTAACTGGTGGGGGAAACGGCAGAGCAAATTATGAGAATCTGAAAACATGAAGTAATGAAAAGTCAAAATAAAGAAATATAGTAAAAAGACTGGCAGAATAGAAAAGAATACTACCCTACTGGCAAAGAAAAACAAACTTAAAATCTTCCAAGTCAGGTCTCTAAAATTTATTTGATGGGATCTGGTAAGTGTAAGGGAGAATTCTAAAAAACTGCTTCTATCTCTTACTTCCAAACTTTTCCATGCCTGACATTTTACTGCCAGCCAAGCATACTTCTAGTATGAAGCTTTGCTCTATGTTTAGGGGAAGGGGAAATTCACCACCTTTGGGGAATGGAAAGAATGATTGAAGTAAGTCAAAATGTATCAGCTGTATTCCTCCTTCACAAGTTAGTACAACCTCTGTTCCTCATCTCTTGTTATGTATAATTAACTTGGATTTATATTTAAAATGGCTAATTCCATATTTTAGCTTATTCCACCTGGAGCTTTCTTTTATGAAACACCACCATCATATTAATTATGAGACTCCAATTTAATGCCATGGGCACAAGTATTCCTCAGACAGTGCCTTTCAGCCTCTCTTTCTGATCTGACATTTTAAAAATTAACAGTACTTCTTTTGGTGGTTAAATGATAGTTTCCATGTTGGAATTCAGTGTCAGATCCCACCAACATCTTTATTTTAATTCACAGTTCTAGGCTCATTTTAGTATATAGAATAGAATAGAATAGAATAGAATAGGACAGGACAGGACAGGACAGGAGAATAAAAACTTTATTACCACTTTAAATGTATGCTAATGAGCATACATTAAAATGAAACTTTGTTGCATTCAGCTCTCAAAAGATAACCATTATGCAGATACCTACATACACATACATATATGACACAGAGAAACATCAGTCTAGTTCATATGTATACATACTGTATATATGGCGGAAAAAATCCTGTGAGTTTACTCTGGACTGAAAAAAGAGATAAAGGTAAGCAAGTCATAGTATGGCTCATCTTTGGAAATTAGAATATGAGGACCGGCTGCAACTTTATAAATTTACCTTCTGGAAAATTGATGTTTTGTAGCTGGCAGCCATTTTGTGAGAGTGCTCAAAAATTCCCAATGTTTATTGCATTAAAAAGTTAATAACACTCTTTTGCATTACAAGCCCATTTAAGCTAGGAGAAGAAATAACATAAAATGCTTTTCTGACTACTGAACAGTAATCAATACTGTTTATTTCCAGATATGCATCCATAGAATTGTAGCTAATAAGCTAAAAGGAGGAGGAGACAACTAAAAATCTCCTGTTGTAAGAACCATTCTACACATAGCTAAATGTACACAAGTCAGTCTCATGTCATCTATATATAAAGTCAGTGCAGTTTCATTTGATGTCTGACCAGTGGAAGCTAATTCTGTACAAGAATCCAGTAGTTCAAAAATGTTGTACATTGGACCATGGATGGAATACTTATACCAACTATCATTTTCCCATGTCCATATTTTCTAACATCAAGCTAGTATTAAAGGGCAAAAGGAGATACTGGTTATTTTACCTCCTTTTTTTTCTTTCAACATATTATCAGGAATAAAAGAGGGGATTTTTTTACCCAACCATTTACACGGGGATGTTCCAAGGAATTTTTATTTCTTTATAGTCCAAACATACCATGTTATGTATTGCTCAAGCCAAGCTGAGGCTTTCAAGATTTGGGACTACCACTTCCAGAATTTTCATAAATGAAACAAAGCAAATAACAGAAAGATTCCCACCCATTCTGGCTAATAGATCTGAAAACTACAAATTGAAGGAGACTGGGATAACCTGATAAAACAGGAAGTGAAACGTCCAGCTCACAGTTCCTGCTTTGTGGGGTGCCACAGGGCTCAGTGCTTTTTCTGCTGCTGTTTAACATCTGCATGAAATCATTGGTCACCACAGGATGAGTTATCACCATTATGCTGATGATGCACAGTTATATATCTCTGTCCTAGGTGAATTGAGTGATGCTGTGGAGGTTCTTTCGTGGTGCCTGGAGGCTGTGGAGGGCTGGATGGGAAATAATAGACTTCATCTGAACCCTGATAGGGAGCTGTGGGTGAGACCTCTGTATCTAGGAGTTTAAAATCTTTGAATGGAGTTGCATTACCCCAGATACTCTGTGTAAGCTGGAGGTCATCCTGGATTCATGACTTCTGTTTAAGAAGCAGATGGCAGCTGTGACTAGGAGAGCCTTTGCTCAACTCCATGTTGCGCACCGTTAAACCCTTTCCTGGATAGGGAGTCTCCAGTCACTCATGCCCTAGTCATTTCCTGTTTGGGCTATTGCAACACGCGCTATGTGGAGTATCTGGAAGATTTAGCTGGTACACAATGTAGCACAAGCTATATAGGTGGCCAAAGAAAGGCACACGTAACACCGCTGCTCCGTGAACTGCATTGAGTACCTATCTACATAGCACGGGGCCAGGCTACTTACAGAATTGGGTTCATCCCATTATATAGGCCCATTCCGCCCAATCAGATGGGGAAGGTATGTTGCAGAACCTGTCAGGTGAAGAATTCTGACTGACTGGATCTAGGAAGAGAGCCATTGCCCCTGACCTATGGAATATTTCCCCCCTCCCCAGAAGTGAGGCAAGCTCTCTTGGCTTTCCTAGAAGGACTTAACCGTGGTTTCTGCAGTCTCATGTGCAGAGCCCAAAGGATCTATGGGGCTGGTTGATGCCATGAAAGCCCTCCCTTTGCTTCCGTTAAGTAATTTTTAACAGGGCTTTACTATTCTTGCTTCCTTTAAAAACGTTAATTCTAACATCTTAATTCTAACATTTTTATATTTTGATATTTATTGTACATTGTCCAGAGTACCTCTTTGAGGGAAATGAGTGGTTCAGAAATGTGAAAAATAAATAAATAAACAAAATTAAGGTTTAATTAATGTGTTAAAAGATTCTGAAGAAGCACACAGTCAGAGAAAAAGGAATTATTTTAACAGTAAATTTTCTTCAACTGAAGCAAAAAAAACCATTGTTAGCTCTTGCTCTTCCTATAGTAAACTATATGTTGCAAGAAAGAAGAGGAAGAAAAAATAATAATAAGTAAATGTAATGACCTTGCCTTATGTCATTCTCAAAAATGGAAAAGATTGAAACCAGGGTCAGTCCTATCAAATCAGGATAGCAAACTTGAACGTCAACATTTTTCTCCTCCAGTTATTGGATACTTTTTGTAAAAGGTGACTCAAACAATTTTGAGAATCTGGAATGTTTTGCGTGCTAAAGGTAGCGCTACTTCAGCCCATATTAACTTGCTGCTCTCTAACACAATGTTACATACTGTATACTTCCCACCCTGATGCCATTTGTAGTGGTGTGGTACAAGACTGACAAGGAGATAGTGATGTAAACCACTTTTTTCTTTGCACATATAAGACATACTTATCCAAAGGAAGCAAACCGTGTGCAACTTAGCAAGCTTTGCATTGTAAATCCCTTCACATGTCTATGCTAAGAAATTACTTAGCAAGCTTTGCAGATTGCATTATAGTATTGTAAATCACTCTCACCTTTGAGCCTTTTATCCTACTTGTCCCAATTAAGAGAAGCAGGACAGCATGAGTTTCCAGATCAGATGCTTACTGAGGACAGAGAAAGAGGTGGCAGCCTATTAAAAATGATGTCTTCCATAAACGTATTATTAGCGAATTCTTCGACTGAGTTGTAACAAAATGTCAGAAACAGTTTAAAAATAGGGCCATGTGACCTCCTAAAGGCTAGGGCAGGACAGGTCTACCTGATTTTCAGTTACTAAAGGAGAAGTTGATCTACACTCAGTTTCAGAACAGGAAGCAGTTAAATAGTGAAACAGGATGGGCAAGGATTAAGGTGTAATGGCTCATCTATTTGATTGATACCAGAGATACCCAGTTTCTACTCCATCTGCAGCCAAAGCAGCTCATGTGGTGACTTTCAGCCTACCTCACAGGATTGAGCAGCGGTGGGGTGGTTAGAATGAAGAACTGCAAGCTACTTCTGCTGACTGCTGGCTGCAGTTCGGCAGTTCAATTCTCACCGACTCAAGGTTGACTCAGCCTGCCATCCTTCCGAGGTGGGTAAAATGAGGACCCAGATTGTTTGGGACAATATGTTGACTCTGCTTAGACAGGGCTGTAAAAGCACTATGAAGCGGTATATAAGTCTAAGGGCTATTGCTTTTGTTGTGAAGAAATATAGGAGGATGGAGCACTATGTACGTGCCTTGAGTTTCCAAACAAAGATGGGATATAAATAATGTGCACGTTTGTGTGCCAGAGAAGGGGCATGTAAAGCAATAAGAATATCCAGCCTTTTCTTCTTCTTCTTAAAGTTATTGCTTCTTTAAGAGCTACATCATGCATCTTTTCCTTGCTGCTGGGTGAATCGGGGTGACAAAAAGGGATTGAAAGACTGACAGTGAAGCTGGCATGGAATCTTCAAAATAGACATCACATGACTACAGCAATGGCTGACCACAGTAGCAGCTGAAAATAGCTGGAATAGTCTCAACTTTCCCAAATCTCATTCCTTTGGGAGTCATAGGTCTTGGGTTTTGGACATATTCTGTACATTAACCCAGGGGTCCCCAGCTCCTGGGCTGCAGACCGGTGCCGGTCCTGGCCTGCTAGAAACCAGCTGTGTAAGTGGCACATGAGTGAGTGAAGCTTCATCTGCGCATACATGGAATCTAAGTTGTACACAAAACCATCTCTCCCTGGTCTGTGGAAATCAATTTTTCTTTCAGAACTGGTCCATAGTGCCAGAAAGGTTGGGGACCACTGCTTAACGTCACAGGAGCAGAGCACAACCGAAAGGGGGTAAGTTTTACCTTACTGATGATGTGTTGTTGCTTAACCCATTTGAGGTACCTTGGTTCAAAAATTGTTGCACTACAATCCACTGTTTTATTTGTTTATTCATTCGCAAATTCATTATTGGTAATGACAATAATGGCCAGTTATTGGTAATGAGTTTTAGCAGTATATAGATAGAGTTTGGTCTAGTGTTTAAGGCACCAGGCTAGAAACTAGGAGATTGTGAGTTAGCTACGAAAGCCATGTGGGTGACTTTGAATCAGTCATTCTCAGTCCACCCCACCTCACAAAATTGTTGTTTTGTAGAAAATAAGAGCAGGAAGAAATATTAGATATGTTTGCTGTCCTGAGTTATTTATAAAAGTAATAAAGATAGGATTTTAAAAATCTTATTTTGTTCAAAAATTCAATAAAATTGTTTGGATATTTCATCTTGGTTTGAATCTATTGACCCCAAATCCTAAAGGTCTTATTGGCTCCTAACTGGCAGCACCCCCTCTGCTCCATCCATCTGCTCTATCGAACAAGTCAGAAAGGCATTGTGGAAGAAAGCTGACCTGTTATTTATTCATCACCTAAAACAGGATCAAAATGGAGACCCTTTGCTTGAAGCAAACAAAACAATGAGTTGCAAAACTCCAAAAGGCAGGAAACATGCAAGAAGAAAAATTTGAATCTCTTGGGTCAGCTCTTTCAGGCTCATTGCTTATGAACAAGCACTCTAGTGGGGGGGTGGGGGGTGGAATCATTACATGCCCTGCAAGGGCTGGAAACTGTAGGCTTCATAACTCCAGCCAGTGTGGCCCTTAGAAGCGCATTATAGGAACTGTGGTTCAAAGCATCTGCAGGGTAGCTGGGCAGGGCCCCTGACCAAGATAAGGCAATGGAATCTAAAGCATATGGACACTGTTCCATGTGATAACTTTCATAAATTAGTGAATCCCAGAAAGGCTCACAAACCTAAATTTCAATAACTGACCTCATAGCTTTCCAGAAAGTTTGTGCTCACATTAGTTTGAAACTAGAGAACTAAATAAGAGGAAAGTATCTACAGATATATATGAAATGGCTGTTGGCTTATAGCAGAGGTGGGTTCCTACCAGTTCGGACCAGTTCTATAGAGTAGGTAGTAAACCTAGGGAGTAGTTCACAGAACTGGTAGTAACGGCAGCCTGAATCCCACGTTCCCCAAGCCGGTTCAAACATCAGACCAGGTGTTTGTGTGTC